>JAWPHD010004545.1:0-184811 GCA_037043455.1 Cyrtodaria siliqua | reverse complement strand
CTCTCTCACTGGATAATACCGGTTTAAACCCGAAACAATGTGCGCAATTCAAATATATACGCACATAAACATGGGAAAAAAGAAGAACCAATCGCGTTACATTTCTACACGTTTAATTATAATTATACAAATATTCTACCAAACCACACACGTTTAATAATATACAAATATTCTACCAAACCATATAGTGCATATATAAGATTGCAAACATTTAATATTTAAAAACAATATTGCCTTTATTGGTTACTGCTTTATTTTTACTGATTTGTTCTGTCATTTGTAAATTTGTATATACTAGAGGGCCTAATGGAAGATTAGTTTATAACTAAATGTTTTACTCTCTGTAAATAAAGACTATTATTATTATTATTATTATTATTATTATTATTATTATTATTATTTAAACTTATCTTGTGTAATAATTGATAATATTATGAGGTAATACACATGCCCTCTATAGTACTGTTTGTTTCGCTTTTTTTAAAAAAATAAGCAAAATAACTGCAGGTATGTATTTATAGAGACGTGTGTCGTGTATGAGTTCACTCGGGAAGACAATATCCCGAGTTGTGTGGGGGAAGACAATATCCCGAGTTGTGTGGGGGAAGACAATATCCCGAGTTGTGTGGGGGAAGACAATATCCCGAGTTGTGTGGGGGAAGACAAATATCCCGAGTTGTGTGGGGGAAGACAATATCCCGAGTTGTGTGGGTGTTGTTGCCATTTGAAGGCATCATAGAAAAAGGATGAGTGTGGTTTTTCGCATCAAATTTCCACATGTTTGTTGATTAGTCAGATGCTAAATATAGTTTTTGGTTTCTTTCTCCATCGGTAACACTCACAAACATGTTATTTAACTTTTAGATGATAAAACACAAAATAATTGCGTTAGTAAACATTCCATAACAACCATTATTGAATGGAACAAAACATACATTTTATTTTTACTTGTGCAACGTCATCGTCATATATACATACAAAACAAATATATATATATATATATATATAGGGAGAAATATTTGTGAACTACCAAGGACAGACAACCTTAGGACGAACTACGATGACGAGATACACAGAATTCAAGCGTATGCATTCACTCCCTAAAAAGGATAGCTGCAACACACGTTAATGAACTGTATCTCTACATCATAACACACTCGTCTGGAGACACAATTAACATATAGACGCATACATACATACACTTATAGCTCATATGAGTGGGCCACATTTAAGCGTTCAACCACACACAGCTATATTGAGACAGTGACAATGAAAGCTGCCGGATCTTGGGGATACTGTGAATTCAGTAAATATAATAAAGGGAGATAATTTGAACTCACAACGGCAACTTTCGAAATATATATATACTAAACCAAATTGCTAAGTATCAACCTAAGAATATGTTAATAATATTTTCATTGTTTTGTGTATTTTGAGCTTGATTAGAGATACGGTTAAACTGCAAAATAACGAGTGTAAATCGTCTGCTCTGATTGCTATGAAAATATTTTAAAACTTTTGAGTCAATGTGTTTTCTTAGACATAAGTTATAACACTTATACAACTGGGTATATAGGATTTTATTAAGTACTTCGAATTAGTGAAGCTTTCGATGTTCCTAATTCTAAAATATGCCAGTTAAAATTATTTCAACATCATGTTTTACTAGCATTACCACTACAAATGCGTTTGCAAAAGAAATTTTCGAAATATTTAATGTTAACGCTGAATTACAGTTACTTGAATTTTAAACAATATTCAATGTAAAGGGAGGTAATTTAATTATGATTAAAATTTGATTATCCATATTTTATTTTTTTATAGACGGAAAATCTGCGATAAATGGGTCAAATGTTTATGTTTTTTTCTATTATTTCATACCAATTTTAAGAATTTTATATCTTTCAGCGATCTTTGACTCATGTTATGTGTTTTATCAGTACATTTCATGTTTTCATATAAAGGGAGGGTAACTTTCAAAAGATGTAACAATTTAAACAAAATATAAATGTTTTACATACTATGGGTCAAAACAAAATACTTATCATATATCTATTCTAAAATATATTTAAAATAAGAAAATTAGTTAAGATACAAAAGTTGATACGTAGTAATTTTTATTCAGTGTATATATTTTTGTTTGTATTTATTTGTTCTAGCATGTATGTATGTATATTTGTTAGTCACGTAACTTGTGGAAAAGTACTATATTAATGAGACTGGCCCTAGGCCCTTTTAATATTTATAGAACAAACAGGATAGAGATATTGAACTTTCAAACAGTATTCATGTAACAAATAAATATAACTCTCGTGGGCTTTTACAATTCTCATCACGTTAGTTTAAACATTTCTAAATGTAACGTAAAAGTATGGGCGTTTGTGTCTATTTTCTTCTATAGTTTTCTCCCGCAGCAACGCTTCACACCTCCAGTTTAAATGAGAAACGTAGCTACTATCATACGGGCCATACCATACTGCGAAGCGCATTAATTTCTTACGTATCAATTAGCGTTTATTAAAGGGAATGTAGCGACACAGTCAAACCATCTTTATTATTGAGAGTTCTAAAAAACTTGAATAAGGATGAAAGAATTATCAAAATCGGATGATAATTAAAAAAAGATATGACCATTTGAAGGTTCTGTTGAAACGGATATGGAAGCCGCCATTTTTAGTGCTATGATATCACTGTTCTAAATGAACATATATGGAGTTTTTGTAAATATGAACATTTACTGATTTATAGGGGGAAAATGACAGCAACTGTATGACAAATATGTATACTTAATGGCAATACTGATCTATATGACCAGTCAAGAGTGCTGCAATCATTTGTGATGATTTTCTTTGCTTTAAATGGTATTTATCAATATTCCTTATATGGTAATTTGGAACTATGACGTCATAGTTCTGAAAATGGCGTCTCCCATATAGGTTTTATCACAACCTTCAAATGGTCATATCTTTTTCATTTATCATCCGATTTTGATAATTCTTTCACCCTTATTAAAGTTTTTTAGAACTCTCAATAATACAGTTGACTGTGTCGCTATATTCCCTTTAAGTGAAATTTTAACAAAATAGAAACTCAGATGTAGCGACCGTAGTGAGTGAATGTCGTTAAAATTTTAAGTAATAACAATACCAACTTATTTAGTGGTTAACTTACTTTTCAGCAATTCAATGAACAATGTCAAATTAAATTCCCGCGAGCACAGTGAACCATTGTATTATGACTTATGCGCAACGCGCATTGAACACTTGAACAATAGTGATCGCATTTAATAAAATGGAGACATAATCTGATTAGTGTATGCACATTTTGAAAATCTTTTCAGGTCTCACACCCCTATTATCTCCCCTGAAAGCTCACGGACCTAGAGACAAAAGGAAAACAGAAAATAATTCTATTTTTTCTCAATTTTAGGCAATTTTTAATTTGAAAAATAGGTTTTTCTTTGCTTTAGCATACATCTGCAGTGTAAAAGACAGATGATACAGAAAATCCCATGTTGATATGAGGTTTCATTCAAATTTCAGAATTGTTTGACCGAAGCACCACATATTTAGCTAGATAGTGTATGAATTTTGTATTTTCCATAGGGTTCACAAAACATGAGCGAGAGAAAAAACCAACATAGCTTACTCATGTATTTTATTGTTTTAAATTACTGGTCTTGGCTATACTGAAGATATTAAACCAACAGCAATGTCTGCTGCCCTGCTTTGAAGCTCAGATGTTGGAAAAGGCTGTACAGTAACCCTATGGGAAAATTAATTGTGGTGTGAGACCGTAAACACTGAATTACGTTATGTTCATTCTCTTGATACTTTCTGTTGAAAACAGCAGCGTCTAACTTCATTTGTCGAGGAGGCAAGGCAGACTCATCCAGTGTGTCGTAATAGAGAGTGACCATTCCACTGTCTGATAATACACTGACAGTAGTTGTCTCTCTTGCACGTTTTTTATCATTAGCATTCTCTCAAAGCGCGTTATGGTTGGTATTATAGCACGGGAGCAAAATGTAAATGATTCATATTGTATCGTTGTTGCCTCAAACCCTGTTATGAATGGTAAATATACCATAAAACGTAAACGCCCTTCTTGTAATATGCTTAAAGCTGTACAGTCCCTATTTTAACTGGTAATAACTCATGAATATGAATGAATCACGTGTGAAGTAGTTTCAAATCGACGAACACCCCAAAAGTCGGTATATAAGGAGAAATCGATACGTAAAATTTCACATTTTTATTTAGCCTCCGTACAGGTAACATCGATAAATATACGGCTCCAGAATATAATTTTATGTGATAAAAAAATAGTTGCCCGGAACGGGATTTGAAGCACAGCTTTGCACTTGTAAGATTTGAAAGACGTACACTGAACCTCTAGACCACTGCTATTTATTGGTATTTTGTAGCATTTTTAACACTAAATAGGCATTACGTAATAACAAGAGCGCGCACACAAACTCATCAAGCGCTAAATAACAAGTCGAGATATGGTTGATTTGAGGCGAAGTATTAGTTTCATATTGATGAGATACAGTATTACACCAGGCAATGTAATTTACACTTGCGACAATATGGACTGCATATTTATTGATCCATCATTAGTTGCGTTCACATATGTTAAGTTACTTTGCCTCATAATACAAGGTAGTTAGTATACTATTTTCTCAAGTAGCGTTGTAGTTCAGTGAAAAGAGCACAGGACTTGAAATCAGAAGGTCGTGTGTTCGAGCCCCGAAAGAAGCTAACTTTTTTTTTTATATAAAAATTACTCTTACTTGTGTATAGGTACGATGTGCATTTGTCGATGTATATACAGTAAATGATTTCCTTCGCTATATTTGCTCGCTTAAATACCCGATTTCGACATGAGCTGGTGAACATGAAGTTACAAATAAAGACACGCCTACAAAGAAGAAATCGATTGATATAGGGACTCTGTAACTTTAAAGTAGTTGACCCACCATCAATAAGCAAATTTTACAACAGATGTAAACTGTTTTTAAACCTACTGACGACGAGGTTTATAATATATTTTCTTTCATATTTTGAGAATCCAAACTCTATATGACGGATAGAGGTGGGGGCGGAAGAGAGAGAGAGAGAAGACGGAAGAGAAGACGGAAGAGAAGACGGCAGAAAACACAAAATAAACGGATTTAACCAGTCAAGCCAAATCCAAAACCTGGAGCTTCGAATTAAGAGTTACCAACTCATAATTCATTTCACGCATATTCAATCACTTGTATTGAACAACCCATGAAAAATCGCTACTTTTCTACGTTATTATATGACCTGAACAAATAGAGTTTTGATCAACGTTTTTTTAGTATAATTTTGCCGTTATTTAGTTTCTTTAATTCAAACATTTGTGTCCGCCTACTATTCAGTTTTTCAACACCCTCGTGCGTTGATCTCTGAACTATAAAATAAATGGCAAATAACCACAACAACAGTGTGTAGACATAGTTATGAAATTGAGTTAAAAACACGTATGCGTGCTTTGTGTGTAGACATAGTTATGACAGTGTGTCCACATGAAGAATGCGTGTATTGAGTGTAGACATAGTTATGACAGTGTGTTAACAACACGTGTGCGTACATTGTGTGTAGATATAGCTATGACATTGTGTTAACAACACATGTGCGTACATCATGTGTAGACATATTTATGGCATTGTGTTAACAACACGTATGCGTGCATGCGTACATCGTGTATAGACATAGTTAAGACTGTGTGTTAACAACACGTGTGCGTAAAATGTGTGTAGACATAGTCATGACTGTGTGTTAACAACACATGTGCGTACAATGTGTTTAGATGTAGTTATGACATTGTGTTAACAACACATGTGCGTATAATGTGTGTAGATATAGTTATGACTGTGTATTAACAACACGTGTGCGTACATTGTGTGTAGACATAGTTATGACATTGTTATAACAACACGTGTGCATATATTTTGTGTAGATATAGTTATGACATTGTGTTAACAACACATGTGCGTACATCGGGTGTAGACATATTTATGGCATTGTGTCAACAACACGTGTGCGTGCATGCGTACATCGTGTATAGACATAGTTAAGACTGTGTGTTAACAACACGTGTGCGTAAAATGTGTGTAGACATAGTCATGACATTGTGTTAACAACACATGTGCGTATAGTGTATGTAGATATAGTTATGACTGTATGTTAACAACTAGGGCGGATACATTGTGTGTAGGCATAGTTATGACAGTGTGTTAACAACACGTGTGCGTACATTGTGTGTAGGCACAGTTATGCAGTATGTGCACAAGAAGAGTATGTGCATTGTGTGTAGTCACAGTTATGCAGTGCGTGCACAAGAAGAGTGCGTGCAATTTGTGTAGACATAGTTATGACATTGTGTTAACAACACGTGTGCGTACATTGTTTGCAGACATAGTTATGACAGTGTGTGCACAAGAAGAGAGCGTGTATTGTGTGTAGACATAGTTATGACATTGTGTTAACAACACGTGTGCGTGCAGTGTGTGTAGACATAGTTATGACATTGTGTTAACAACACGTCTGCGTACATTGTGTGTAGATATTGTTATGACACTGTGTTAATGACACATGTGCGTACATTGTGTGCAGACATATAGTCCACTCAGCCTGTGAAATTTTACCACTCAACATCAAACTAATTGCAATAGAAATGATTTACTGATTTTGTGATAGTGACATATATTGTGAGAAATCACAAAAAAGTCTAGAAAAATCTAGATAGGGGAAATAAGTTTTTTTTAGCTCCTATATTTACGCTTTTCATAAAACAACACTAGATTTAGAGTTATTTGTAGCTGCTGCATTTTATTTGAAATAAGACATTTTAATGATGCATTACGCTATTAATACCTTAATTAATCAAAACAATTACATCTTTGAACAATTACAAAATACAGGTATATTTTAACGCTGTTTGTTGAAAAGTGCATATTGAATTACCCCACCCACTGAAATCACAATACATACATTGCATATCAAAGGTAATGCTATGTTATATGCATTTCTTGTTACAGTTTAAGACAAATACTCAAATTAAGATTGATGATAAAGTGTTGGGTTAATATATTGGCCTCTATATGGTAGCCGTCGGCATTGTCGGTAGCTATTAATATCCCATTGTTAGCATCATTCCTTGATAATTATTTTTGGAAGAGTGAAAGGTAAATACTTAAGATTTATGGTGAATCGCCGGGTTTTGGAATGGGGGTGGGCTGTGTGAGTGGAGGGCGGATGATATATTGACCACTATATTGTAGCTGTCGGCAATGATTTATTAATCCATTGTTAGCGTTATTGTTAGCCTCATTCGCCAACTTGCGCTGTAACTGCGCACAATTATTAAAAATACCATACTAATAGTCATAATAGAGCTCAAAGGTTTTTAGACAATTCTTTAAATATATATAACTGTTCCTACACAAAACTATCACAACATCATGGGTAAATATCCTTATGTAGTTTAGCATTTATACTGTAGTAATTGATGATGCAGCATACTTGAAAGGTATACTACTTCTATGCCATAATTCGCAGTGTTAATTACTAGTATACTCATAGCTTTTACTATTGAATGCTAATGCCAAATCTAATATAACATCACAAAAAGCTTGAATACACCTTACTGATTTTATATTATTTGCAACTTGATTTGCATGAGCATTCGCCCTTTTTAGGGTTGATCAGTATAGACACATGATATGGTACCCCACCCAGTCACATTATACTGACGCCAGGCCGACCAGTCCTAGCACTACCCTTTATATGCTGATATGATGAGCGTCAAGCGATGTAGCTACTAGTATCATTTTTCTTGTCATTGGTATGACCAGGCTGGGTATTGAACCCACGACATCCCGCATGCGAGGCGGATGATCCACCATTACGCCACCACTGTGGTTCTTAGCATTTATAATTGTGTCATGCCAAACTGCAAGGTGAGGTGAAGTACTAATACTGCCTAATTACAAGTAGTTTTTATTAATGTTTTAGGCATAGATATACACAATTTACCCTTCTGATAGATGCAAGAGATCTATCAAGACACTACCACAACCTATCCTGGTCACCACTTATTATTAAAAGTGATATTTTCAAGAATGAGTCATGTTACAAAAGCACTAGAAGAGGATGTTGACATTTGAAACCTTTTTACTTATGTTCTCATAGTAAACTATTATTAATTTAGTCCATAATTTGTGTAGAAAACATATCTAAGCCAGAAAATATTACCGCCAAATTTCGTGTTTATCTGATTTCCTTTCTGATTTTGAAATAATTTTACTTTTTTTGGTATGCTAACTTTTTAATGTGTGTTGATACATGTTTGTCTTGTATGCACTACCTATACTGCAAAATGACACTAAATTTGCCCTGCTTCATAGTAAGTAAGGTCAATCGTATCTCCTGGAACAATACAAAAGTGCACTAGTTCTTAAATGTTTTCGTGATATGAAATTGAAATGATAATTTGGCATACGTTTCGAAGTAGTATTATATTCTATTGAGTTGATTACGTAGGTTCATATGTAATATGTCTTCCACAAACTAAGTTAACTATTTGATTTTGCGTTTGTATTAGCATAGTCTGGCTGTAAGTTACTGTCAGGCTATATGCATATAAACAGAGTAGTGACTGCATTAACAACATACTATTAAAATGTTAAAGAAGTACCCTGCAAATAATGGCAAAATTACACTACAAAACCGTTTATTAAAACTATCCACGTGTTCAGGTCATATTATTATGTATATGTACATATTAAACGTATTCACAGGTTCCTAAAATACTCGTGACTGAATATGCGTAAAAATAATTATAACTCTTAATTTGACATTGCAGTTTTGTAGTTTGTCCTGACTGCTTAAAGCCGTTTAAATTGTGTCTATAGAGTTTGGATTCTCAAAATGTGTAAGTTAGGATTCTCAAAATGTTTTAGCTATATACAGGTTTAGAAACAGTGTATGTTGTAAAACTTGCCACTTGAAGGGACTTTAACATGCCATAATCTGACCCAAAAGTATATTCCAAGGAGCAGAGGCCATCTTGGTTATATTTTTCTAGCAACGAATTGCCAAACGTCTATGCAACAAGGGACATTATACATGTAAGTGATCACAGTTATAATCTAAAATATGTCATATTATGACTATAATTGTGTACTGACAATAGTTTGGGCGCAAAAATACTGTAATTTTGTATTGCAATTAAAAAAAAACACTAACAGTTTAGAACAATGTATTATATAACTTAATTACCATGAGTTTTATATACGGGATTTCTAGTCTGCGTGGGAGTTCGCATAAACAAACGAGTGCGCTAGCATGTGTTTGTTTATTTGGACGTATTGTCATGAGTATTAACACTTGGTATTGAAAAACTCATGGTAATAAAACTCTTTATACTTTCCTTACCTCTCTCCAAAGTTATTATCAAATAAGCTTGGATCACAGAGGACATGTTTGGATCACAGAGGTCATGTTTTGCATAAAGTTTATGTAAGTCAAGTCATAAGAAGGATCCTTTTCACATTAATAGTTTCTGTGCAGATAATGTGTTTCTGTTGCAAATACGTAAAGAAATAACATTTTAATGCCAAAGACTTGGGTATTTATAGTTGCCGACAATGCCGACGATTATCATACATTAGTCAATTCCCACCCCCAGTGCTTCATCGTCGATCTTATTATGAATGTTTACACAAAAATGTTCTATGAAACCGCCTATAACACAGTTTTACATTGAAATGCAGATCCATTGTAATTAAGTGGGTGGGGTAATTCAATATGCGAATTTTAAGAAACAGTGCTAAAATAGGCATTTATATGCATCGTTCATTCAAACTTTTGAATTGTTATTATTTAGCTATGTCTTTATATTGTAATACCTCATTGAAATGTATTATTCGTAACAAAATGTTGCAGATATACATACACATAAATCTGCAGTGATTTTTATGACAAACGCACATTTTTGAGTCATAAAATAACTTATTCCCCCTATCTAGATTGTTCTAGACTTTTTTGTGATTTTTTGCAATATATGTATATATCAGATAAACAGAAAATCATTTCTGTTGCAATTAGTTTGATGTGGGTTCACAGGCTGAGTGGACTAATAGTTATGATGGTATGTGCACAAGAAGAGTGCTTGCATTGTGTGTAGACATAATTATGACAGTGTATTAACAACACGTGTGCGTACATTGTGTGTAGACATAGTAAGTGACTTTGTGTTAACAACAAGTGTGCGTACATTGTGTGTAGACATAGTTATGACAGTGTGTTAACAACATGTATGCGTACATTGTGTGTAGACATAGTTATGACACTGTGTTAACAACACGCGTGCGTACATTGTGTGTAGACATAGTTATCACTGTGTGTTAACAATACGTGTGCGTACATTGTGTGTAGACGTAGTTATGACAGTGTGTTAACAGCACGTATGTGTAGACATAGTTATGATAGTATGTGCACAAGAAGAAGTGCGTGCGTTGTGTGTTCTCACAGCTAGTAGTTGTAGTTATGCAGTGTGTGCACAAGAAGCGTGCTTGTGTTTGATATAGACATAGTTATGACACTGTGTTAACAACACGTGTGCGTACATTGTGCGTATACATTGCTATGACTGTGTTAACAACACGTATGAGTACATCGTGTGTAGAAATAGTTATGACAGTGTGTACACAAGAAGAGTGCGTGTATTGTGTGTAGACATAGTTATGACATTGTTTTAACACCATGTATGCGTACATCGTGTGTAGAAATAGTTATGACAGTGTGTCCACAAGAAGAGTGCGTGTATTGTGTGTAGACATAGTTATGACATTGTTTTAACACCATGTATGCCAGGCGCGTAGCGTGCCATACTCATTTACTCACGTGAGTAAACTTTTCAAACGAAAACTCGATAAAAACTCGAAAAACGCAATAAAAAGGTGAGCCTAAAGTGGGGTGGGGGTTTGGGGGGGAGGGGGATGTTGAGAGAGAGAGTGGGGGTGTAGGTACAAGTAACATGCTGAGTCTGAAATGTTAAGGAATAATATAATAATTTTCGACAGGATTTAAATCTTTCATCCTGACCCTAAAATGCACCAGAAGTCACGTACGAGCTTTTATTTTTAAAAATTTCCCGGGGGAGGCCCCCACCAGCGGGAGAGGGTTGTCCCACCTACCCCCGTGAGTAATTGAGATTTTGGTCACGCTACGCCCCTGAATACGAACTGTTTTTCAAAATGAAAATGTTTTAGACAGGCACTTTATAATAAAAGAAATCAATTTGCAGGCATCTGATTACGGTGACCAGAATTCATTTAGTCATACTAGGTCACTTTATCTAAAAACATGAAGGTACTATATGCCAAAATAACCCACAACACAGTGACACATACTTCGGCAATAAACAATAACAAAAAAGGGCGATGCGTCGTGACTTTAGTGGGTGGTGAATCGATTGTCACAGCAGACATAAAATCTACAGATTGCAAACGCTGAAAAACGATGGAAAGGCAAAATATCTTGATTGCACTTATATTGTTCTGAATTAACTTTATATGAAATGCTTATTTGAATGTTTTAAATATAGAGTAAATTATGCTCAGAATTATATTGCGGTAAAATAAAAGTTTGTACTTTGGCATAACACTCCGCCGTCAAAATATTCAAATAGGCCCCACCAAGGGTAACAGTACATCATTTTGCTTACCAGCACTTTCCAGTATCACATAGCTCTTAACAACCTACATTAAATTAACTTACTAACTTAACATACATGTATATATCAAAATGTTGAAAATAAGTCGTGTTTCTTTCGACGTGTCAGTTAGCAGCCGATAGTTGGTGGTGTCATGGTGTTTAAGTTCTGTTCGCCATTTTGATATTTTAGCTATGGTCATGAAACAAATTAGTTTGTGATCGCAGGTGACTTTCTTGGAAATTGACAGAGGTCAATGTAATGGCCTCGTGGAGGATTGCGTTTGTGCAGAAACAAATTTGAAGCACGTGACCGTAATTATTATTTTTTATGAAAACAAGCTAGCGTCGCGGATGTTCTAGACTAATTGAGTTTCAACTGTTTTTATTGCAATCAAAAACTGGTCGCGGTTTTGCCTGTTACATAGGTAGTACCTAGTTCATATTAGAACGGACAAGAACATGCGTCAATTCTTACAGTACTGAGCAGCACACCTTTTTCTTTGATGTTGTTTACACACAGTTGTGGCTTACGTCATTGACACGACTGAATTTTAGATCGGTACATATGTCCAGTCTCTTAAATATAATGCGTACATTGTGTGTAGACATAGTTATGACAGTGTGTCCACAAGAAGAGTTCGTGTATTGTGTGTAGACATAGTTATGACATTGTTTAAACAACACGTATGCGTACATTGTGTGTAGACATAGTTATGATAGTGTGTCCACAAGAAGAGTTCGTGTATTGTGTGTAGACATAGTTATGACATTGTTTTAACAACACGTATGTGTACATTGTGTGTAGACATAGTTATGACAGTGTGTCCACAAGAAGAGTTCATGTATTGTATGTAGACATAGTTATGACATTGTTTTAACACCATGTATGCTGACATTGTGTGTAGACATAGTTATGACAGTGTGTCCACAAGAAGAGTTCGTGTATTGTGTGTAGACATAGTTATGACATTGTTTTATCAACACGTATGCGTACATTGTGTGTAGGCATACGTAGTTATGGCAGCGTGTGCACAAGAAGGGTGCTTGCTTTGTGTGTAGCCATAGTTATAGCAGTGTGTGCACAAGAATGGTGCGTGCTTTGTGTGTAGTCATAATTATGGCAGTGTGTGCTCAAGAAGGATGCGTGATTTGTGTGTAGCCATAGTGTCGCCATAGTTACGGCAGTGTGTGCACAAGAAGGATGCGTGCATTGTCTGTAGTAATCCGCAGAAGCGTGCTGATTTGTTACTTAAGACTTCTTTATGACAGGAAAATTTTCTGATTAGGTGCAATCGCAAATTCGATATCGTTGAAATCAAGCCGTTGCTGCAGACTAATTAAGTCGCACTGGGAATCAATAAGAAATATTTAAGGATCTAGGACATGCAGTTATATTCAACATTTCCATAATATTAACCTGACGGTAACTCACTGTAAAGCTAGTTGGGCCAAACTTAAAATATCCAAACCCGACCTTAGCTTTTTCAGATGGGTAGGTAGGTAGGTAGAAAAATTATTTTCTATACCCCACCTGTAGGGGTCATATAGATTTGCACTTGCCCGTCCATCCGTACTTTCGTCCGTCCGTACGTACGTACGTCCCAAAAACTTGTGTCGCGCGATCCTCCACAACTATTTAACCCACGATCACGAAACTTTACAGGAATGTTGACCAGCAAGTGATGATTCGCACCTGGGTTTTTATTTTGGACCAAGAATCACAGATTTATGGCCCTTGACTTAGTGAAAGTAGGGGCTGAAAAACGTATGTCGCGCCCTCCTCCGTTACAATTTAATCCACGGTCGCCAAACTTTACTGGAATGTTGACCAGCAAGTGAAAATGCGCACCTGGGTTTTCATTTTTATTTTGGATCAAGAACCACAGAGTCATGGTTCTTGACTTAGTCAAAATAAGGGCTGATCCACCGTAACTATTTAACGCACAGTCGACAACTTTACAGCAATACTGACCAGCAAGTGAAGATGCGCATCTGGGTTTTCATTTTTATTTTGGACCAAGAACCACAGAGTTATGCCCGTTGACTTAGTCAAAATAGGGGCTGAAAATTTTGTGTCGCGTGATCCTCCATAACTATTTAACCCATGGTCACTGAAACTTTACAAGAATGTTGACCAGCAAATGAAGATGCGCACCTGACTTTCTTTGTTTTTCAGACCAAGAACCACAGAGTTGTGGCCCTTGACTTAGTCTAAATAAGGGCTGAAAACATTGTGTCGCGCCCTCCTCCATTACTATTTAACCCATGGTCACCAAACTTTACAGACCAGCAAGTGAAGATGCGCACCTAAGTTGAACGTATTCATCAGTGTTTATGTTCATTATCAAAATGCGATGGCGTTCGGGCAAACAAACATAATTTTAATCATGGCCTTACTTATGTTTTATCTAAGTAACTTGACCCATATGTCGTATCGATTTTTCCCTTTCCATAATGATTTATAATTACTGAAGTACACGACCAAGAATCGTACGCTGGTGGCGAAACCACGTGACTTTTTGTACAGATTCACGGCAAACAAGAAATATCTTTAAAAAAGTTAGTCGGCGCGTTTGGGGAAGCACAATGTATAAGTGATTGATGGTCATGAAGTGAAATAATTTTAATAGCGAAATGTAAGGTAGAGAGTAGACCAATATAACGTTTTCTATCGGTATTCTGATAAAAGTTGACAAGGCAGTGCCAATGTGGGGAATTTGAACATTACTGAAGGCTTCAAAGGGCCATAACCCTGAAAACAAGAGGTCAACGAGGGCCTGAAACGATCTACTGGCAAAGTGTACTCTGTTAGATAATGCTACATGCAAAATATCAAAGCTCTAACCTTGTGGTTCCAAAACAGGAAGTTTTAAAAATGTATTTCCTAATATGTCTATGTAAAACTGTTGACCCCCGGTGAAGGGCTTATTCTGACCCAGGGTCACCATTTGTACAATATGGTAAAGGACCACTATATGATGTTACATGCAAAATATCACAGCTGTAGCCCTTGTGGTTTCAGAGAAGAAGATTTTTAAATGTATTTTCTCTGTATTACTATGTAAATCTTTCCCCAACCCCATCATAACCCCACCCCCACCCCCACTACGGGTGGGGCTAATTCTGACCCCAGTGTCACCATTTGTACAAACTTGATAAAGGACCACTAGATGTTGCTACATGCAAAATATCAAAGCTGCATCCCTTGTGGTTTCAGAGAAGAATAGTTTGGTCACCTGGTAGAGCCACCAGGTGATGATAACTTTATACATATATAACCTCTAGCCCTTGTGGTTTTGGAGAAGAACACATCCGGGCACCTTAAAAAATCACGTGACTTGGAAATCACGGCGATATGTAATTTTTAATAGGGTTTCATACCAGTTATCATGTAAAATTAACGCACTTTGCAAGAAAACGGAATAATTTATTTGCAATTGCAGCATTTCTATTCCTTTCTTCATCTTTTTCGGTCACGACTGAAGTACAGCGTAACAAATCACCAAACGAACAACTACACTCTATAAACAAATCTACTAGTATCCTTTGGCCTTGTCAGACAAATTTAGCCAATCAGAATTCAGTTTAATAAACACTGTAGGCTTTCATAATTTCTGTATCGCTTTCAACTAGAGTTTTGATAGGCTTACACAGACACACCTCCTGCGAGGCCAAAAGCCAGCTTAAACGGGCCGAAAAAAAGTGTAAACAAAACGCTCGATTCAGGTAAGTGTTCGCTTCATAACTTTCTTTATATTAATCGAATTGTATTCAAGCGCACATACCCCTCCATATTGAGCTCTCTCCTCCACCGCAAATGGTTCCGTAGTTATACATGTGTACACTTCTGTAGTTAGACGGATGTACACTTCCGTTCCGTAGTTAGACATGTGTACACTTCCGTTCCGTAGATAGACATGTGTACATTTCCATTCCGTATTTAGACATGTGTACACTTCCATTCCGTAGTTAGATATGTGTACACTTCCGTTCCGTAGTCATACATGTGTACATTTCCTTTCCGTAGTTAGACATGTGTACACTTCCGTTCCGTAGTTAGACATGTGTACACTCCCGTTCCGCAGCTAGACGTCTTTATACTTCCGTTCCGTAGTTAGACATGTGTACACTTCCGTACCGTAGTTAGACATGTATACACTTCTGTTTCGTATTTAGACGAGTGTACACTTCCGCTCTGAAGTTAAACATGTGTACACTCCTGTTCCGTAGTTAGAGGTGTTTACACTTCCGTTCCGTCATTAGACATGTGTACACTTCCGTTCCGTAGTTAGGCGTGTGTATACTTTCGTTCTGTATTTAGACGATGGTAACTTTTGTCACGACAACGGTACGTGATAGTAAACTATCTCGCAGCTCCTGACAGTTGTGTTAATGCAACAACTAAGGAATGCAACAACTAAGGGACCAGGCAATATTTATCGGGGGGTTGGGACCGGTGCAAATAAAAATGTTATATAAAAAAAAATGTACGTCCCATGGCAAGCAAACGAAAAAAAAAGGTATCGTCCCATGGTTTGTCGCGACAAAAAAAGTACCTGTCCCATGCCATTTTGCACCATTCCTAATGCCAAGATAAATATGGCCTGGTCCATGAGCACCCTCCTTACCAAATGAGGTTTGCTGCAAGCTTGCATGCAGCGAACAATTTTGTTCACCATAACAATTCTTAATTGTTCGCCAATGTTCGCCACTAGAGGTTATGTTGCCGCAAACATTATGGTAATCTTTGTCGAATTTGCCGCAAACTCGCCAAAAAGCTATACATTCGCCAGAAACATTTATTTATTTGCAATGTACACCATAACATCACCACAAACTTACTTGCATGTTTTTTGTTCGCCACAACATTGCGACAAATTTTACCAATCCGATTTCTTTTTTTAATGCACGCCGTTACATCACCACAATCTTTTAAATTCAGATTTGCCGTTTCTTTATTCACAGAACATCACGACAAACATTTCCATTCTGATATGCTGTATCTGAAGACTCTGTTAGCCAAAACAGCATCGCAAAACTTAGACGTTATACAGAATTTTATTATTTCCAGCTACTTATTACTATTAAAAGTGAAATTTGTATTTTATGTCAAAGGACGTACCACTTGAACAAGTAATTTAGCCAAGTGTAATTTGTTTCGTGGAACCTTATTTTTAAACATTTATTCAATTGTGTTCATTGCAAGAACATTTTTAAATACCAAACACCATGATAACTTCAACATTTAAAACCAGAAAAATTAAAATTGTATCCCAAGTGCAAAATAATTTGATCAGTATGACCTCAATAGGTAGATGTGTGTGTATATATACGTTTGTTGGTTTGTCTAGGGTCTGGTGCTGATTCTAAGATATCCAGGCACCATTGGTGCCTATTGGACTGCTACAGTTAGTAAAATGAAAATGGGAGTAATGCAGAAATGACAGAACACGACATCTCCATGAAAATGGGAGTAATGCAGAAATGACAGTGCTCAACATCTCCATGAAAATGAGAGTAATGCAGAAATGGCAGTGCTCGACATTTCCATGAAAACGGGAGTAATGCAAAAATGACAGCATTCGACATCTTCATAAAAATGGAAGTAATGCAGAAATGACTGCACTCGACATCTTCATGAAAGTGTGAGTAATGCAGAAATGACAGTTCTCGATATCTCCATGAAAATGAGAGTAATGCAGATATGAAAGCGCTCGACATCTCCATGAAAATGGGAGTAGTGCAAAAATGACAGCATTCGACATCTTCATAAAATTGGAGTAATGCAGAAATGACAGTGCTCGACATCTCCATGAAAATGGGAGTAATGCAAAAATGACAGCGTTCGACATCTCCATGAAAATGTGAGTAATGCAGAAATGACAACACACTACAACTCCATGAAAATTAGAGTAATGACTGTACTCAAAAGCGCTCGATATCTCCATGAAAATAAGAGTAATGCCGAAATGACAGTGCTCGACATTTTCATGAAAATGAGAGTAATGCAAAAGTGACAGCGCCGATATCTCAGTGATGAAAATTGGAGTAATGCAGAAATTACAGTGCTCGACATCTTCATGAAAATGAGAGTTATACAGAAATGACAGCAGTCGACATCTCCATGCAAATGTGAGTATACTGCAGAAATGACAACGCTCCACAACTCCATGAAAATTAGAGTAATGCAGAAATAACAGCGTTCGACATCTCCATGAAAATGAGAATAATGCAGAAACGGCAGCGCTCAACAGTACTCGATATCTCCATGAAAATTGGAGTAATGCAGAAATGACAGTGCTCGACATCTCCATGAAAATGGGAGTAATGCAAAAATGACAGCGTTCGACATCTTCTTAAAAATGGGAGTAATGCAAAATGACAGCGCTCGATATCTCCATGAAAATGAGAGTAATGCAGAAATGACAGATTTTAATTTTGAGAGGATTTATTTAAATAGTGTCAGTTTATTTAAATTGTGTCGATTTATTTAAATATAGTGAATTTGATTAAATTGTTGCACATTTATTAAAACAAAGGTCCATTTATTTAGAATTCTCAAAGAATTATTTAAATCAAAACCGTTTCGTTAAATCGTGAGGATATAATCTAAATCGTAAGGACATACTTTAAATCGAGAGCATTTATTTAAAAAGTGTCGATTTATTTAAATCGTGTCAATTTATTTAAATATGGTGCAGTCCATGTTAAATAGTGGGGGGGGGAAATATTTTCAAGCTAAATATTTTATTTTTTTACAAACGGCGCACCATTGTTCTATTTCATAATTTCAGTCCATTATTTATTTTGAAAAACATCACCAGAACATTGCAGAGAAATTTTTTATGCAAATGAAGTTTGCTGCAAAATGTTTACAATGTAAATGAGGTCTGCGGCAAAGTAGCAGCAAACATCGCCAAAACATCGCCAGAAGATTACAGCTAAAAGTGTTATGCAACTGAAGTGTGCTGAGAAGTTGCCACACACTTTTACTATGCGAATGAGGTCTACGACAAAGTTGCGGTGAACATCACCAGAACCTCATTTGCATATTTGTTTGCTGCAAATTTGCTGCATTCTTCATTTGCATGGTAAAAGTGTACCGCAACTTCGCCGCAAACTTGTCTGCCGCAGCTTTGCAGCAATGTTTGCCGCAGAGTTGCAGCAAACAGTCGCCAGAAGCCTATGTTTTTGGTAAGGGGGCCTTTTATTGTCTAATATCACTGCTTCAATATTTGTAATTGTTTAAAGTTTTTTTTGTGGGGGAAGAATATGACTTTAAAAAAAGTGTACGTCCCATGGCAAGCTAGCGAAAAAAAAGTATCGTCCCATGGTTTGTCCGACAAAAAAGTACCTGTCCCATGCCATTTTGCACCGGTCCCAACCCCGCAATAAATATTGCCTGGTCCCTTAGTGAATGCATGAATTATTGTCCAATTAGTTTCTTTTGTTATTTTCTAACCATGCACTTGTTAGAGTGTCTATAAAGCGGAATTAATTGGTCAAAACAAGGGAAAATTTCTTTTTACTGTACTTTTTATATGTTTTAGCGCAATTTACCTTATTTCGAGAAACATGAACAGTGATGTTACACTGTTAATTATATTATCAAGCGGTAACAAATGTTTCAGAAGAGATTTATTATTTGAATAATTTGCCAAAATGGTAAAACATCAAAATCTGGAAGCATATCAGATTCTGCAGGCATACAAGTTTTATGTTACAGATTCGTCTGTACAATATTCTACATTCTAACGTAGTTATGGATTATTTTCAAGCGGTAACAAATGTTTCAGAAGAGATTTATTATTTGAATAATTTGCCAAAATGGTAAAAAATCATTGCATTGAATAATCTGGATGCATATCAGATTCTGCAGGCATACAGTTTTTATGTTACAGATTCTTCTGTACAATATTCTACATTCTAACGTACGTTATGGATTCTCTCTTTCCGAATCCTGCTGTATTTTTTTCCATCAAGACATATATGGTAAGCTTTCTGGTTTGCCGACAATGTCACAACAGCGTCAATATTAGATTCAGTAACACCAGGTTTAGCACACTTTAATTCATACTTCTTCTTCTGTGCGTTTAATGTTTTCGGATCGGGACATACGAAATTCAAAAGAGACACGTCAGTTTTACTTTTCACAACATTCATCTAGTTTCCACCATATACTGTCATTGTTTTACACCCGCCCATAAACCTGATAAATTTACACTCAAGTGATATGAAAACGCAACACGGGAATTTCCGCTATATATTGTATGTACAATATGCTGCTTTTAATCGAATGGTAAAAATACTAAAACAACAAATAATACAGCAAATAGTATTCCTTCAATGTTTCATTATTCACAGAGTACGCGTTTGGCTCAATCATGTGAGCAAACTTAGGATGCAACATTTTGCAAACTATTTACGTTAAATACAGTACTGAACTAGCTCAATTTTTCAAAGAGCTACTTCAACATTTATGAAGTTTTTGTTACAAAGTGTAGTGTGATTAAAACGTCTACAACATCACAGTTGTGTCCTTTCTCTAGTTAACTGCAACTTTCTTTTTAAAAAACATCTTGGGATTTTTTTGGAATATTATGTGCAATTAAGTGTGCAGTATATACAATATATAGCGGAAATTCCCGTGTTGCGTTTTCATATCACTTGAGTGTAGAGCGAAATAAGGATTGCCGACGGCCCAGAACTGTTTCACGACTTGAGAAAATCGCATTAATCGTGCATCACCGACAGTTCAAACTTGGATTACATCGAAAAACAGTTGCGCTGCAATATGATCGACACTGAAATCACCATTATCTACCATGTCAAAGAATGCTATCCACTCTGTTAGTCGACCATGCTCCGCTAAATGCGATGTTGCAGATGGAAGTAAATCACGTAGGCATGAGACTTGTTCTTTGTATGACATCCGCGTCCGCCACCAGTTTCTTCAGTTTCGACCCTTCACTTTCCCCCAATACTTCACTACATTTTCATTGAGTCCTTGATTTGATAAAAGCGTTTTCGTATCATAAATGTGGATGTCAGTAAATAGCTGTTTATGAACTGATTTAGTGGGGGTGTTAATTTTACACATGTTTCTAAGCGGGCTATCTATTGTTTTTGTTGGTATCTGTAATTTACCAGTTATATCGTCTAATGACAATTGACGTGGATCACATTTAATGTCTATGCCTAACAGCTTAAAAAGTCTGTCTCTTAAATTTGGTTCCTGTGGATGTCTGACATTTTAGTATGACAGATATTTTGTCATTCTGATGTTGTAGAACACAATGCTGGACAGCTTCGAGGCTGCTTTCAAACCATGATGTGCAATATACGCACTGTGTAGTCAACATTTTCACATGAAACAGAGAGTATATGTGTTTAGAATCTGATACATTTCTGTACGCGAGAAAACTGACTGTACATCGGAATCTGTAACACCTTCCCTCGAAAACCGTAACATGAATCGATGATTAATGATAAATAAGGGACTGATTTATAAAAAATAAAAAAAAAGATAAATAAAGGACTGATTTATAAAAAAAAAAAACGTATGTTTATTTTAGATTGAAATACGTGAAAGTTCTACGCCATATAATTCTTTATGATCTGGGCTCATATTAAGAGTCTTTTTTCGCAAAATTCAAATATTGGATAATTCAGGCATATATTGGTTAAATACTGAATGTTGACTTTGTCTATGACAATAAATGAATAAAAGGCAACTTACAATAATTTCAGAATTAGTTCAAACTATCGTTATCACTCAAACATCATTTTAACAACAATTTGACTCGCCACATGGAGAGAATCCACAACAATGTGTACAAAAAAAACAAAACAAGGTACTGCAGAATCTGATATGTGCTGTACGTAGGAACCAAACATCGTGTAACAGCGTTTCGACCCAGTGGTACCAGCGCTCTAACCACTGAGCTATCGAAGACATACGGTTAGGAATCGATTATTCATCAGTTACCTATACCCGGTTACATACACCCCACCAGATTGAAAATAGTCCCTGAATTTCTAATTACACAGGAGAACCACTAGTGGTGTTTCTCTGGATAATCCCCGTGCATGTTCAAACTTCAATTCTTACGGACGGCGGAAGGTGTGGAAAAGTGGGTGGTCTGCCTCCACCACAACAAATCGACCGTCATATATAACCTTACATGTGTTGAAAATGACTTAAAACACCATACAAACAAACAAACAAACAAAACAAAACATGCCATGTGCAGACATATATAAATAAAACAACGTCATGACTACAGTACTTTAAGCTGGGCGCTGTTCAGATAAACACATCGTACAAAACAATCTCAGGATCAGAGAGTGCAGCAACTGACATACCAGACGCCAATGACAACCAGAGTCTGAGACGACAATAACAACTGGACGACAATAACAACCAGACGACGATAACAACCAGACGACAATAACAACGGAAAGCAGAAACGTTGAAGTGACTTGGTACAAGATACAAGATTGTATTAGCCAATTAAGGGCCCTTAAAGGGGCAAGTAATTTCGTGCATTGATTACAATGATTGGTAAATAACAAACTAACACAGAGCACATACACTGAACAGAGTTGTCTACAGTCCTTTTTATTGAAGCTATAATGACTAGTAATGTTATTTGTGTTTTTTTAAAAGACTGCATTAAATAAGTACCCAATGCTTTCAGAATGTGTATATTTTCACAAGATAATAGCCAAATAAGTTGATTATGCAAATCCAGGCTGGAAAAATTAGAACATTCTGTAGAGATACATGTTAATAAAGTAGTTGTTTCATCTGAATAGTAAGGCCATGTTAGGAGGAAATGCATCTCATCATCTATAAAAGTACTGGTACAATGTTCACATAATCTATGTTACACAGGAGTATTAGTATATCTACCGGTTTCGATTTTCAGTTTATGGGAACTTAAACGAAATTTAGCAACGGCAGTACGTTTTTCAAAATTATCGATACAACACAGTGTTTTTATTGACAAAGTTCTGCGGTTGTGCGTGCCGAAATAATTCCAGCGTTTTTGTCGAGTTATTTATACCTTTAAAGGGACACACGGCAATATTGATTTTTTAAGAACTCGCGGCGTCCCTTTAGTTTTTCTACATGTTTTTCATTTGTTCAATCATTAATATTAGTTATAAGAATAGTATAAAATTTGTGATTTGCATATTATTAACTATTGATTATATTGCAGCAATAATATATTTAAACCTATGGTAAAATAAGGCGAAACAAAGCTCAACATTTTATTTTAACTATATGCAAGCAGGTTTATAGTCAAGGTCTATTTCCTTAACCCTGTACTTAGCTAGGTGTGATTGTTTCTGTAAATACATTTTTGAAAAATGTACATGCTATCGCTTTAGCCATATACGATTCCAAGATTTATGTTGAACGCATTTATTTTAGCAGTGGCGGCCATCTTGAATTTCCTACTGACCTGAATTTTTGCTAGGATCAATGGGCGGGAGGTGTGGGAGTGCCCCCCACTAACATCCAACAAGCAACGTTTTGACATAGGCTGTATGTCGTTACCCCAACTCTCGAACCCCAACCCCCAACCCCCACCGCAACCCCCACTCCCAACTCAACTCGTGGCTCCGCGGTATATACAGTCATTGTATTTACAAACATAACAACATAAATTACATTAAACCCATTACGGAAAGTGGTAGACACAGACTGAGCTAGATTGGAGTTGTAATATAGTGCTGTTAGGGTATGACCTAAGTTAGGTTTCACTCACTCACTCACTCACTCATTCACTCACTCACTCACTCACTCACTCACTAACTCACTAATATATTAATACAACAACCAGTGTGTCCGTGCATTATACCCAGACATGACTAACGTCTATTGTAATAATACTTGGACAATACTCGTGATAACCGGTGCCATTACAAGCGTTTTCTACCTGTGGAATAAGGGAATTAATTATGAGCAATACATACTATAGTAAACTATACTAGTTGTCTTCCTTGAGCTATGTGTCTGTTTTCACGGCTCGGAGTTTTATTAAAACAAAATGCCAGCGCTGTAAATAATACTTTAATTTAAATTTATAAAAAATAAAGGAGAATAAATAAGTATACCTAAAAAATATTTAAAATAATCGAATTAACCAGGTACATTCATTATCTTTGCAAATAATATTAATTCAGCAAAAATGGACAAAGTCAAAACAGATTAGTATCTACAGACAACTCAGCTATGCTGATGCTGAAATAAATTTTAAAATGTACAATATCATCCAACTCCGTACGTATATGCAAAATTGAAAATAGAACAATTAATGGGGTTTTACGTTCTGTTAACACATCTGACATAATGATAATGGGTGTTATTAAGAAAGTAACCTCAAAGGGAAATGATATTGACCTCGCTAAAATAAACTTGTCAAGTTATCACTAGTCGCGACAAATACCTGCTGACAACATTCATTGAAAATGGTAAAAATTAACATTATACAGTCATAGTAAATATTTTGCTTCGGTGTTGCGGCAGTGTCCTGCACAACCTACTGTCCAAGTCGGTCTGATGGTCGCCTGTCTCTGGTTGATCGTCTTGGCGGCGTCGGTTGACGTTCCGGCGGACTTCCTGGTCGACTCACTGAATTTCGATCTATATCTACACTCAAGTGATATGAAAACGCAACACGGGCATTTCCGCTATATATTGTATATACTGCACACTTAATTACACATAATATTCCAAAGAAATCCCAAGATGTTTTTATAAAAAAAAAGTTGCAGTTAACTAGAGAAAGGACACAACTGTGATGTTGTAGACGTTTTAATCACACTACACTTTGTTACAAGAACTTCATTAATGTTGAATTTGCTCTTCGAAAAATTGAGCTAGTTCTGTACTGTATTTAACGTAAATAATTTGCAAAATTTTGCATCCTAAGTTTGCTCACATGATTGAGCCAAACGCGCACTCTGTGAATAATGAAACATTGCAGGAATACTATTTGCTGTATTATTTGTTGTTTTAGTATTTTTTCCAAAAGGAAAGGTCTTATGTAGCCATGTACCATTCGATTAAAAGCAGCATATTGTACATACAATATATAGCGGAAATTCCCGTGTTGCGTTTTCATATCACTTGAGTGTACACTGTCGCGACTCGCATGTCATTTGATTTTATCCAATTGAAGGTTTGCACTTTCAGTTGTGCTACTGTCATGACGTTCGCTACCAGAGGTGGTGACGTCCAAGTCCAAGACCACCCTTTCTTTATTTATTTATATCATTATATGTGTAAAGTGTGCGTGGGATGGTCCTCCCCGACCCATCACACACCTATTTACGGGGAGAAAAATCGGGTCACCTAAAAAAAAAAATTAAAAAAAAATGACTGGTACCGTGCCGAAGTATGGCATGTTCCTCGGGTTCGGAATCTGAGCTCCAGCTTTCAGTTCCGATACTATGGGGATTGCCTCTGGTGGATTTCCTTCTAGACTCAACCTTGTGGTTTGGTATCTGGCGTGGGACCTCAAGGAGAATGCAGGTATGTTCCTGGCACTTGTACCCCTGTTCATCCTCGCGTTTCACTCTGTAAACAGAGATATCCCTATTTGGCATCGCGAGTACCAAATACGGGTCACCAGGCCTGGAATTCACCAACCATTCGTCATACTATTCTTAGGTTTGAGCTCAAGTCCTCGAATTTCTTTTACATATATTCACATGACATATATTCACATGACCTTCCAAAGATAAGAGGGCTGGCGTGGTGCAGTCGGGAGCGCGGCGGATTTGTAACCGGAGGCCCCGGGTTCAATCCTCCGTGGTGCCACTGAGTTCCGTCGGTGTGTTCTTGGGCAGTTGCTATTTATAACAATTTATCATATCTATACATGCTATATAAAGCAGCTTCTTATAAATGTTTATATTTAACTTATACACATTTTTGTGATTGAAATTTGCATACATGTGATGAAGTCTAAGAATATTCACAAGAATGGTTGGTGAATTCAGGCCAGGACTCTATCGCCGTCCTCAAGTATGGGCCAGGACTCTATCGCCGTCCTCAAGTATGGTTGGTGAATTCAGGCCAGGACTCTATCGCCGTCCTCAAGTATGGTTGGTGAATTCAGGCCAGGACTCTATCGCCGTCCTCAAGTATGGTTGGTGAATTCAGGCCAGGACTCTATCGCCGTCCTCAAGTATGGTTGGTGAATTCAGGCCAGGACTCTATCGCCGTCCTCAAGAATGGTTGGTGAATTCAGGCCAGGACTCTATCGCCGTCCTCAAGTATGGTTGGTGAATTCAGGCCAGGACTCTATCGCCGTCCTCAAGAATGGTTGGTGAATTCAGGCCAGGACTCTATCGCCGTCCTCAAGTATGGTTGGTGAATTCAGGCCAGGACTCTATCGCCGTCCTCAAGTATGGTTGGTGAATTCAGGCCAGGACTCTATCGCCGTCCTCAAGCTTGCTGACTCTCGCATTTCGATGATATAGCTTCCTGTTCTGCGCAGCTTTCTTGAATTGGTCAAAATATTCAACACATATGTGAATACTTCGCAATAGCATAGTGCTTTTTATTATGCGGAGCAATACATGTTAGTAAAATATATTAATTAAAGGCATTGTTTTAAAGGGACACGCGACGATCGAGCATTAAAATTGTCAACTCGATTAGTAAAAGTTTTACTTTAAATTTGTTTATAATTTAAATAAATGATTATGTCTTTATCATTCTACATTCACTTAAAATATATATAGTGGTAGCATGGTCACTGACATTCCTTTTGTATTTGCACATGCGTAAATCGTTTAATCTAGGAAAGGAACTCTATAAGCAACTGCTTTCGTTCCAATCCTTTTTCACATTTTGTATTATGTACATTTTCACAGATTGTATAAATATTGGAAATAAAATAAGTTTAAACCAAATCGTTTAATTGAAAATAACACCTGTCAGAATAAATGATAAACTATCAGTTATTGGACGTTAGCGTATGGCAGATGCTACAAAACAAATAGAGTATGGTCTCATCTTGGTGACAACTCGATGAGACCATACTATATCTATTACTTGCAATTCGAGATTATGGTTTGTCGCGCATATTTCGATCTAAGGTTTTTCTGCATTTTGACAATCTATATATATTATACGAATATATGTCTGAAAAGAAGAAACAGCAACTCCAGTCACATAACATCCATGTTGTGTACAATGTTCGTGCTTTTTTAGTATGTCCAGTATGAACCATTGCTTGTTATTGAGACATTCTTTACCTCCCAACCTACCTCCGCGGCTTATATGAGGAAGCTATCCAGCTGGCTTGTGGAACGTCGGTGGTTCTACACAGGTGCCCGCCCTTGCAGGAAAATTGCCAAGAGGGGCACCTGGTGTCTTCTTATCCGGAATTGTCCGGAAACGAATACTTTCCTCTAATCAATAAAGTGCAACAACTCCGGCAAAACAAAGATGTCATTGGACTGGAACCTCCTGAAAATATGCACATCTACACGGTGTTCCGTTAGGGGCCATCGTACCATCGCGTTTACATGGCGATGACATTATGGTACGATGGCGATGGTACCAGGATACATCGTGTTGTCGCCTTCGCACCATCGGTATTATACCATCATACCATCTTGCATGGACTTGTAAACGCGACTGTACTATTCCACGATGGTACCATTTCGTGAGTAAGTCGATGCGCGATGGTGCGATGTACCATAACAAGTAGATGGTACGATGGTACGATGGACCATAACAAGTCGATGCACGATGGTACGATGTACCATAACAAGTCGATGCACGATGGTACGATGGACCATAACAAGTCGATGCACGATGGTACGATGGACCATAACAGGTCGATGCACGATGGTACGATGGACCATAACAAGTCGATGGTACGATGGTACGATGGACCATAACAAGTCGATGCACGATGGTACGATGTACCATAACAAGTCGATGCACGATGGTACGATGGACCATAACAAGTCGATGCACGATGGTACGATGGACCATAACAGGTCGATGCACGATGGTACGATGGACCATAACAAGTCGATGGTACGATGGTACGATGGACCATAACAAGTCGATGCACGATGGTACGATGTACCATAACAAGTCGATGCACGATGGTACGATGGACCATAACAGGTCGATGCACGATGGTGCGATGGACCATAACAAGTCGATGCACGATGGTACGGATGGACCATAACAAGTCGATGCACGATGGTACGATGGACCATAACAAGTCGATGCACGATGGTACGATGGACCTTAATAAGTCGATGCACGATGGCGAGAGTATGATGGTACGATGGCGATAATGCGAAGGGCCATCATACCATCGCCACCGTACCATCGCGCATGGGCTTGTAAACGTCGTTACGCGATGGTACAATGGCCCTAACGGAACACCGTATAACAATGATTTCTTACTAATTAAGAGAAATAGCTCGTGTATCACAACAACAATAATTTAAACAATGTTTATTTCCCTTATGTTATATGGGTCCGCATTCTCTCAATGACACCAATGAGATTAATGATTTGCTGCAACTTTAACTCAAGTATGGATAATGCGGCATTTTATCATATAGATAACTAATTTTCCACTTGAAAAATCACCAGAAAACGTGGGGTCACAAGACATGTAAAAAAGTTCTTGTCAATGTAACAACTGTTTTCATTGATAGTTGCTCACTAAGTGTAAGCATAGAGTCGAAATTTCGAAAATGTTCATCAGTGATCCAGTAAAACCTATTAATACGCTTCTTATACATACAACAACAAAAGAGAATATATAGAAATATGCAGTTTTCCCATACTTATAATGCCCATTTCCATCAAAAAAAAAGAGCGATTACTTTTTATTATAGGAACCATATTCGGGGGATTACATGCAATTGGTGCTGGTAAACATTGTGCACAAATCAACAGGCAATCACACGGCAATGTCAGTGCGTATATAACCTGCGGCGTCCGTAAGTGTTGTTGTTGTTGTTTTACATACTTGCATGTGTGCAATCATTACTATTAATGAACAAGTCAAAGCAAACTGTGAAAAATGAAAACTTCCAAATTATATTTAATTATAAGCAAGCAGGTTTAAAGCCAAAACGAGATAAATAAATCAACATGCTAATGTTAACGTTTATTTAAAACTTGCAGATGGCCATGTGTTCGTTTAATTCGTAATTTGCTTACAAAGTGTTTTTTAATAAATTCTTGTATTGTGATTTGATTACGCTTTTTATTAATTATATGTACAACTGCTAGCAATATGAACCACATATGAGTTGTATAGTTATGATTGCTAGCAACAGGAACCACATATGAGTTGTATAGTTATGATTGCTAGCAATAGGAACCACATATGAGTTGTACGTATAGTTATGATTGCTAGCAATAGGAACCACATATGAGTTGTATAGTTATGATTGCTAGCAATATGAACCACATATGAGTTGTATAGTTATGATTGCTAGCAATAGGAACCACATATGAGTTGTATAGTTATGATTGCTAGCAATAGGAACCACATATGAGTTGTACGTATAGTTATGATTGCTAGCAATATGAACCACATATGAGTTGTATAGTTATGATTGCTAGCAATAGGAACCACATATGAGTTGTATAGTTATGATTGCTAGCAATAGGAACCACATATGAGTTGTATAGTTATGATTGCTAGCAATATGAACCACATATGAGTTGTATAGTTATGATTGCTAGCAATAGGAACCACATATGAGTTGTATAGTTATGATTTCTAGCAATATGAACCACATATGAGTTGTATAGTTATGATTGCTAGCAATAGGAACCACATATGAGTTGTATAGTTATGATTGCTAGCAATAGGAACCACATATGAGTTGTATAGTTATGATTGCTAGCAATAGGAACCACATATGAGTTGTACGTAATAGTTATGATTGCTAGCAATATGAACCACATATGAGTTGTATAGTTATGATTGCTAGCAATAGGAACCACATATGAGTTGTATAGTTATGATTGCTAGCAATATGAACCACATATGAGTTTGTATAGTTATGATTGCTAGCAATAGGAACCACATATGAGTTGTATAGTTATGATTCTAGCAATATGAACCACATATGAGTTGTATAGTTATGATTGCTAGCAATAGGAACCACATATGAGTTGTATAGTTATGATTGCTAGCAATATGAACCACATATGAGTTGTATAGTTATGATTGCTAGCAATAGGAACCACATATGAGTTGTATAGTTATCGATTGCTAGCAATATGAACCACATATGAGTTGTATAGTTATGATTGCTAGCAATATGAACCACATATGAGTTGTATAGTTATGATTGCTAGCAATAGGAACCACATATGAGTTGTATAGTTATGATTGCGAGCAATATGAACCACATATGAGTTGTATAGTTATGATTGCTAGCAATATGAACCACATATGAGTTGTATAGTTCTGATTGCTAGCAATATGAACCACATATGAGTTGTATAGTTATGATTACTAGCAATAGGAACCACATATGAGTTGTATAGTTATGATTACTAGCAATATGAACCACATCTGAGTTGTATGTATGTTATGATTGCTAGCAATATGAACCACATATGAGTTGTATGTATAGTTATGATTGCTAGCAATATGAACCACATATGAGTTGTATAGTTATGATTGCTAGCAATAGGAACCACATATGAGTTGTATAGTTATGATTGCTAGCAATAGGAAACCACATATGAGTTGTATAGTTATGATTGCTAGCATATGAACCACATATGAGTGTAGTTATGATTGCTAGCAAGGAAAATTAACCACATATGAGTGTATAGTTATGATTGCTAGCAATATGAACCACATATGAGTTGTATAGTTATGATTGCTAGCAATATGAACCACATATGAGTTGTATAGTTATGATTGCTAGCAATAGAACCACATATGAGTTGTATAGTTATGATTGCTAGCAATATGAACCCACATATGAGTTGTATAGTTATGATTGCTAGCAATATGAACCACATATGAGTTGTATAGTTATGATTGCTAGCAATATGAACCACATATGAGTTGTATAGTTATGATTACTAGCAATAGAACCACATATGAGTTGTATAGTTATGATTACTAGCAATATGAACCACATATGAGTTGTATGTATAGTTATGATTGCTAGCAATATGAACCACATATGAGTTGTATAGTTATGATTGCTAGCAATATGAACCACATATGAGTTGTATAGTTATGATTGCTAGCAATAGGAACCACATAGATTGTATAGTTATGATTGCTAGCAATATGAACCACATATGAGTTGTATAGTTATGATTGCTAGCAATATGAACCACATATGAGTTGTATAGTTATGATTGCTAGCAATAGGAACCACATATGAGTTGTATAGTTATGATTGCTAGCAATATGAACCACATATTAGTTGTATAGTTATGATTGCTAGCAATATGAACCACATATGAGTTGTATAGTTATGATTGCTAGCAATAGGAACCACATATGAGTTGTATAGTTATGATTGCTAGCAATATGAACCACATATGAGTTGTATAGTTATGATTGCTAGCAATAGGAACCACATATGAGTTGTATAGTTATGATTGCTAGCAATATGAACCACATATGAGTTGTATAGTTATGATTGCTAGCAATATGAACCACATATTAGTTGTATAGTTATGATTGCTAGCAATATGAACCACATATGATTGTATAAGTTATGATTGCTAGCAATAGGAACCACATATGAGTTGTATAGTTATGATTGCTAGCAATATGAACCACATATGAGTTGATGTATAGTTATGTTGCTAGCAATATGAACCACATATGAGTTGTATAGTTATGATTGCTAGCAATAGGAACCACATATGAGTTGTATAGTTATGATTGCTAGCAATATGAACCACATATGAGTTGTATAGTTATGATTGCTAGCAATATGAACCACATATGAGTTGTATAGTTATGATTGCTAGCAATATGAACCACATATGAGTTGTATAGTTATGATTGCTAGCAATAGGAACACATATGAGTTGTATAGTTATGATTGCTAGCAACAGAACCACATTGAGTTGATAGTATGATTCTAGCAATATGGAACCCATATGAGTTGTTAGTTATGATTGCTAGCAATATGAACCACATATGAGTTGTATAGTTATGATTGCTAGCAATATGAACACATATGAGTTGTATAGTTATGATGCTAGCAATATGAACCACATATGAGTTGTATGTATAGTTATGATTGCTAGCAATATGAACCCACATATGAGGTTGTATAGTTATGATTGCTAGCAACAGGAACACATATGAGTTGTATAGTTATGATTTCTAGCAATATGAACCACATATGAGTTGTATAGTTATGATTGCTAGCAATAGGAACCACATATGAGTTGTATAGTTATGATTGCTAGCAATATGAACCACATATGAGTTGTATGAACCACATATGAGTTGTATAGTTATGATTGCTAGCAATATGAACCACATATGAGTTGTATAGTTATGATTGCTAGCAATAGGAACCACATATGAGTTGTATAGTTATGACTGCTAGCAATAGGAACCAAATATGAGTTGTATAGTTATGATTGCTAGCAATATGAACCACATATGAGTTGTATAGTTATGATTGCTAGCAATAGGAACCACATATGAGTTGTATGTATAGTTATGATTGCTAGCAATATGAACCACATATGAGTTGTATGTATAGTTATGATTGCTAGCAATATGAACCACATATGAGTTGTATGTATAGTTATGATTGCTAGCAATAGGAACCACATATGAGTTGTATAGTTATGATTGCTAGCAATATGAACCACATATGAGTTGTATGTATAGTTATGATTGCTAGCAATATGAACCACATATGAGTTGTATGTATAGTTATGATTGCTAGCAATATGAACCACATATGAGTTGTATAGTTATGATTGCTAGCAATAGGAACCACATATGAGTTTGTATAGTTATGATTGCTAGCAATATGAACCACATATGAGTTGTATGTATAGTTATGATTGCTAGCAATATGAACCATATGAAGCATATATGTATGCTTTAACAATAAAAACACGTCGAGTCGTCGAGTCAAACCAAACATTTTTTTCATAAAGGAAACATGCGGCTCGTTTGATGCACGTGCATATTGTATATAGAAACACATTGTTAGTTGTCTTTTGTAAGCATAAATGGACTGGGTGTGACACTGTTATAATACAGGGCGTCTCCGCGGCCAAATGTTTAACGACGTTGTGTTGTAAACCTTTTCCTCTCACCGCTGTGAGTTCGAATCCCGCTGGGAGCTCGACTTGAAAGTGAGAAAGTGTCAATTCTTGCGGATGGCGGGAGGTTCACCGTACTGATTCTACCCAGGAAAAGTGGATGGTCTGCCTCCACCACAAAAAATCGACCGTCATATATAACCTTACATGTGTTGAAAATGACGTTCTTTATTTCTAACACCATACAAACAAACAAACAAACTGAGTCTGTTATAACACGCCCGGGAATCGCACCACCAACATTTCTTTTGGCAATACCGATAGTTTAAAGCGGAGGATTTTCGGTAATGCAGGCGTGCGATAAATATCCTCAGGTCCAGTTTATGAATGATTGGACGATGGCACTACCATAAACAGTAACCCCTTCCTATGAAACAATATGTAAAACCGAGGTTGTTTCCCTTATACGTATGACGAGTGCGTACGACCTTGAAATGTTCTTGAAATCGGGAATTTCAAGGTCATATAAAGGCAGTCTAATTTAAGAGATAGTTCTGGAGTATTAGTGTGTGTGGTGGTGCTATGGGCGGGTGTGTGTGGTGGTGGTGAGTGTGTGTGCGTGCGTGCGTGCATGCGTGTGGTGGTGCTATGGTGTGTGTGTGTGTGTGCGTGCGTGCGTGCGTGCGTGCGGTGCTATGGTGTGGGTGTGGGTGGTCGTATGGGTGTGTTTGGTGGTGCTATGGTGTGTGTGTGTGTGTGTGCTCGTGCATTACTATCTGACTGAGGACCTCTGTATGAAAACACACCAACCGCCCGAGGACTTCTCAAAAGTCCGAGGACTTTTTACGGGTCCTCGGAAGAAAACTAGTTCTGATTAGTTAAAAATCGTTATAGGTATCACGTGACCAATTTTCGGGGAAGACCTCGTTTGATAGGCGAAATGAGAAGTGTGTGTACAGGGTAAACACAGTTTACGCTTTCCAATAAACACACATTATTTCGGACTTTCGGTTTTAGAGAAGAAGTTTGTCTCGAGGTCATTTCCACTGAGGTGCCATTTCCAGCGAGGTAGGTTTCCATTAAAAGTCGTTTAAACAGTAGTTTTGAATAAATGATAGTATATATAATGCAGTATTGTTTTAATAAAACAAGAATTACAGTATAAACCTAGATTGATCATTTAATTTTAAATGCCAAGTGAATTGTGGGAGGGGTATTGAATTTAAAACACAGGAAATGTTTGAACTCTGAGTTTTAGACAGCAGTTTTGAGTATACGATAGGATATGTGTTTTCAATAAACTAGTATTACTATAGATTGATCTTTGAATTAAAAATTTAAATGCAAAGTACATTTAAGGTCGAAATTGTGGGAGGGGTCTTGAATTTGAAACACAGAAAATGCTTGAACTCCCGGTTCAGAGTGTGACAGAGAGAACTTGAAGAATTTTGACATTTTCAGTTCAGATGCCGAGATGTTTATGAATTTATATGTGTGGATGAATTACGTGGTGTTTACTTTATTACAAATATATTGACAAATTCAAGCCAATTTTTTACATTTTGATTGAACACAAATTAATGTAAGCCTTCAAACTTGAGTAGCAGAAGAATTTATTTCCTCAAAATTTATGACGATATCTGAGTACAACTAACGTTATACATATAATAATTTAATAAATAATAATCTTTAGGTTACTAACGCAATTGAACCTGCACTTATCTGCTCAAGGAACCTCATTGTTAGAGCAATTTAAGGTACCTAAATCCATGGTCGGGAAACAAGAATTGTGACATTTAAGCACAAATGATAGTTTACATTGCAAATGACAGCCATTTCTGATAAAAAAAAAATCCGGAAAACATGGAAATATTTTTTATTTGTTGATGTATGAATCGATTTGGGATTACTTCCATCATATGCGCATTAAAATGCTGTGTTTAGCGATACATTTACGTTCTCTCATGTTTAAATTGTTAAGATCATTCGGGAAGTTTGGTTAAGTTAAGCATTGATAGAAATCACGATTATGATGATGCCAACAATTGGGTAGCAAAAATCGTATATTATTATCGGTTATTTGAATAGTTTAGTTTATTTCATTCAGGACTGTTATTCATTCGATCTTTGGAGATCGCTGAGCCCAATACTTATATTTAGTTATTGGTGGTACATTTTCAATTTCATTTGTTTTCTTACTTAATTTTCGATTTGGTTGTTCCACTACTCCGACCGATAGAAGGCTCTGGGTATTGTTTAACCACTCATAAGATATGTTGTCTTTTTACTTTTGGCTGTTACTTGTGATATGCAGGCTTCATATCCTGCTCCCAACTACATTCCATTTTGTTTATTTTGCTCTTCGGGGCATAGTATTTTGTTAGATATTGGGACCATACACCACTGGACATGGGGGAGGAAAATCTCTATGTTCACAGCCTATGTATGCCATCTTCGGGATGGTTAAAATAATGTACTATTGATTTATGAATATTGAGTTCTTCTGCTCAACCCGGGGCTAGAGGGCATGAGCGGTAGCTAGCATATTTCACTACCGTTCATGAACAGTCTCAATCAAACCGAGACTGCAATATTTTGTATGTGTCGTGTTCGGCCGTTTCCAAAGGTCCATTATCATACTCTTTTATTATAAATTTACGAGTGGCGTCAACTAGAATAGAAACGAGCACTATTATGATATCACGTTGGCTGTTGTAAATCTATACCATTAATTTCTTCGAAAACAAATCATATCAGTGATTCATTTTAATGTTCCCCAAGGAAACCGGTAGAATATAGCTTCGGCGCTGTCCATGGATACGTCTGTCCGTTCGTAAGTTACTATCGTTGTGCGTGTCTTTCGCATGTATGGATGGATTTTAAACGGACACACAATCTGGACGTTTTTAGCAAACATTTAAGGAACACACGGCAAGTGTTTGAAGTGTTTTGAATGGGTGTTTGGATTTATATATCCAGTATCATTTTTACTTTGACCCTTGTAAAGTTTAAATAAATCAAATTTAAGTATTCACTATTTCATCTTAATAATTCAGAGCTCCAGATAAGGTGCGTATTTGCGTAAATAAAATGGTAGAAAAAGCAATATAAATACAAAACCATACGTATCATAACGCAAAAGAAATGTTTGGCAATTCCTCGCAAATTGCTTGCATATTTGCAATTTTTCATTTCTAATCGATCGCGTATTGGCTCAGAGTTCTCACAATATCTCGAAACAAAATTAAATATAGGTAAAAGACCGAAACTGCCGAAGTGAACAGACTGGTTCCAAAATTCAGTTTAAATTTGTGCGCGATTTACTCAATTTTGCCTGCACTCTTTTTATATCATGTAGGCGCTCTGCGATCTAAATCAAGCGTCGGTTAAAAATGTCGGCGAATGTAAACAAACGAAAAAAAAACACTGCAAAAAACACAAATAAATATAATTAGTAACTGTTTTGTCCACAGTAAGGTCAACGGAGGCAAAACAAATTTCAAAATAACCTTAGATGACAAACTATTCAATTTTGTCCCAAGATTCACAAAAGCATTGTTCAAGATATTTTATCTGATGTGTTGGAAAACGTTGATCGTAAAACGCAACAAAAGCACTCTGGGAACCGTTGTAAGTATACATACCGTAAATGACTCAAACGTGAGTACCTTGTTTGATTATGTGTTTTCTTTGTTGTTGGTTAATTTTACAAGGAAATACCCAATTGAAAACATCCGGGTAGGGTAAAAATACCCAATTGAAAAATAAATGATGGGGTAAAAAAATTATATGTCCAAATCCTTATCTGGAGCTCTGGTCTTATTATAATAAAAGTTTTTATATATTATTGGGGCAGTAATATAAAAATTAGAAACATGCAAAAACAAATGAATTAATACCAGGGTCCGACAAATCACATGCCCGGAGCCTGCGGGCTACCAAAAGTCGATGTCCGGACTACCATAAATTTCATTCGTGAACCTGACGGGCTACTACAAATTTCCTTTTGCAGTAGCCCAGTCAAAACCAGATTTTTACCCTAAAATACTGTTTTCACAGCTATTTAATCAAGATAAGATTAGAAAGTCACGCGCTAATAACCAAGTTAATGAGGTGTTAAAACAACACGAGCAAAGCATCGGCAGTGTTTCTGCAGTTCTCAATTTTTTAGGGATCATCCTTGACCCCCTATGGAATAAACTGAGGGTCATTTTATATATATAGTGGTCATATTTTTTGGACGTGTATTTTGATTAATAGACCATGTCAGATCTATAGATATGCATTATAGGTTGATTAGTAAACGTCTACTTGACCTCAGACTAGTGTTGGTAATCGGTTGAAAATTCATGATCGATTATCAGAAATTTCAACCAACCGATGATCGATCATTTATCGATTAAACATGGCTTCCATAAAAGACACAAGTTTAAGCCTTTTTCAGACTATAATGAAGAAAATTAACACATTTCAAGTATGTTCTGGGCATTACATTATTGAATGAAACTGGCCAAGCATTTATTTTAAGTAAAAATTAAAACTCATTTTATTAGCTCGACTATTCGAAGAATAAGAGAGCTTATGTACAGTAATCACCCCGGGGTCGGCGTTGGTGTCGACGTCCCACATCAAGGTTTGCGTGTAAGCTGTGTTTACAAGTCTATATCTCTTACATTTCTTATCCTAGCATATCCCATGTACAGTAATCACCCCGGGGTCGGCGTTGGTGTCGGCGTTGGCGTCGACGTCCCACATCAAGGTTTGCGTGTAAGCTGTGTTTACAAGTCTATATCTCTTACATTTCTTATCCTAGCACAACCAAATTTGGCCATGGGCTTCCTTATAGCATTATCTTAAGGGCTGCATAAGCAATTATGGTTCCAGTAACCCATGGGCTCCCATGGAACCCAAATTATAATAGCCCATAAAATGTGTCCCATTTCACATAAATATTTGCGTGTAAGCTGTGTTTACAAGTCTATATCTCTTATAATTCTTACCCTAGCACAACCAAAGTTGGCCATTAGCTTCCTTATAGCATTATCTTAAGGGCTGCTTAAGTAATTTTGGTTCCTGTAACCCCTGGGCTCCCATGGAACCCAAATTCTGATAGCCCTTAAAATGTGTCTGTTTCACATCAAATTTTGCGTGTAAGCTGTGTTAACAGGTCTATATCTCTTACATTTCTTGTCATAGCTGAACTAAATTTTGGAATTGATTTTCTTATAGTATGTTGTAAAGGGTTGGATAAGTAATTTTGTCTTCTGCAAATTCTAGGCTCCCATGGAACCCAAATTGTGATGGCCCATACAATGTGCAATAAAGGCAGATCTAGGTTTGCATGTAAGCATGTATATATCTATAATTTTGGTTTGGGATTTCTTATAGCATTATGCATCTTATTCATACTTCACCCATATTCACCCATGGCTCCCTCCTCCCCCTCCCCCCTCCCGCCCCCACTCCCACCCCCTCCACATTTTTTTTTGTTAACATTTTTTTTTTTTTTTTTTTTTACATATTTCTGTGTTGTTTTAGTCAATTCTCCCCACCCCCCACCCCCTCCCTCACTTGGATTTTTTTTTTTTTTTTTTTACATATTTCTGTGTTGCTTTTGTCAATTCTTAAACATGTTGCCCCCTTCCCCACCCCGCCTCCCCCACTCCCACCCCCCCGCCCCACCACACACTCGGAACTAGATTTTTTTTTTTTTTTTTACATATTTCTGTGTTTTTTGGTCAATTCTTACACATATGTTGCTCCCCCACGCCCCCTGCTTCTCTCGCCCCCCCCCCACCACACACACACTTGAAACTACATATTTCTGTGTTGTTTTGGTCAATTCTTACCCCTCCCAACCACCACCCACCGCCCCCCCCCACCCCCACCACCACCCCAACCCCACGCCCCCACTCAAGTTTTTTTTTTAAAATTTCTGTTCTCCCCCCCAATCGATTTATTTTTATTTTGTTTTACCATTTTTCTGTGTTGTTTTGGTCAATTCTTACAAAGCTTCTTACACATATATGTTGCCCTCCCCACACCCTCTCCCCCACCCCACAACCCACTCAAAACTCGATTTCTTTTTCTTTTTTTTACATATTTCTGTGTAGTTTCGGTCCATTCTTACACATACTTATGTTGTGCCCCCAACCCCACCCCACATTGTTGTAGCCTTGTTTTCTGATGGTATATACTAGCTATAAATTTATTATTCTCTGAAAAGTCGAATAGTCGGACTGCGCTGTTCTCCGACAGCTCTTGTTTTCTTGTATATTTTAGTACAAGAAAATGAAATAAGCCATCATTTTACAACCAAGTAAAGCCGATCAGGAAAAATTGTAATCGATTAATCAGATCAAATGCGTAACTGATCGATGATCGATCAAAGCGATTAATAGGAACAGCACTACCTCTGACAAAACATCACATGTCAGATACATCACTAAAATGTCCCCTTTCATGTCAGATAGACATGCATTATTAGTTTAGACATTTTAATTGTTGTGTTTAAATTATTTGTATAAAGAACAAAGGAATGAAGGAAAAAGGAGTTAACCAACGTTGTTTCATTTTGGGTTCGTATGCATTTAGTGGCCGTATCATGATCATCTACGCGCTTTTATTAAATACAATACTTTGCTATTGTTAGCACCACTGATCAGAGATCAGCAGAGCTTATGCCGTGTGCAGTGTCCGTCGTCTGTCCGAGGGCCATTTTAGTAGCCTGTACAGAAGGAAAGGGTCATTTTCCAACAAGGGGCCTGTCCCCATGTTTTTTGTGCTCAAATGATAGCAAAGAGCTAGAAGACCATAACCCAAACAGTTTTAAAAAAAGTCCCCCTCTGTAGGCTGTCCAAGTTCATTAGACACAATTTGTCCACATACTTGGACAAAAAATAGAGGGTCTTTATCTGAAAGAAGGGGCTATTTTCCTTCATTTATGGCCCCTTTAAACAAGGCCCTTTAAACATAGCTCCTTGCTATATTCCGTTCGTCCGTCTATCTGTCCGTCCGTAATTTTTTTTGTAGCGACTACTCCTCTGAAACTACATGACATATTTTCACGAAACTTAACAGAAATGATGCCCATGAAGTCTAGTTGATCCCAGTCTCATTAAAATCAGATCTAAAATATTCGCTCCGCTACTTTCCGCTATTTAGATCTAGATGAACTGGACAACAGTTTCACTAATGCAAACATTCGACGCGAAGCGTCGTTTATAAATAAGATTGTATGGGAGATTATACGTATTTCATTGAAAAAGTATGTGATTTCATGTATGTCATGTACATGCTAGTGCATTATTCCAAAATCAGTTTAAAAACGCAGCGATGTTCGAGTCACAATCCAGTGTCATTAGTTTTAGCGATTTCAAAAGAACTAAGTTCAGGGTTATAAACTTTTGTCAGTGTTATATATCCTTACCAGTAGTGCTTAAACTCAAAAGGCCAGGAGGGCTTATGCGATCACTGTTCGTCCGTCCGTCCGTCCGTCTGGCCGTCTGTCTGTCTGTTAGCAATTTTATAAAATCGACATCTCCTCTGAAACCGCTTGAAGGATTTTAATAAAACTTCATCACAATGTTACTTGGGAGGGCCCCTCTCAGATTTGTGTTTTTCGCGGTCGCCAGTCATCCAAGATGGCCGCCATGGCTAAAACAAGGTCAAATTTAAGGAAATTTCAAAAGACATCTCCTCCGAGACCAGTTATTCCGTTCTACTGAAATATCATATACATATTCCTTGGGTTGGCCTCTATCAAGTTTGTGTTTTTCGTTATTTGATCTTTACCAAACTTGCACAGATTGTTAATATCAATACAAGCTTGGTCAAGTTCGAAACCCAGTGATATTGGACTAGTTACTCCATTCATTTCATTTCTTAGGTCATCTATTAACAATAAACAAAATATTTTATTCATGGTAACCCATCAATTAAGGACATTATAATATGTTTGTGTTCTGACAAGAATAAACACAGTGCGCCCATAGTAACACATATTTCTTGTTGGGTCCTCTGACAGTAAACACAGTGTCAGTTTCACTGTAAAACACCAACCGAGGACATTATTATTCTTAGGTCATCTATTAACAATAAACACAATTTATTCATGGTAACCCATCAAGTAAGGATATAATCTGTTGGTGTTCTGACAAGAATAAACACAGTGCGTCCATTTTAACACATATTTCTTCTTGGGTCCTCTGACAGTAAACACAGTCTCATCTTCACTGTAACACACTAACCGAGGTCCTCTTAATATTCTACGGTCCTCTATTAACAATAACCACAATTTCTTCATGGTAACACACCAATTAAGGACCTAATCTCTTGGTGTTCCGACAACATTAAACACTGTGCGCCCATGGTAACACATATTTCTTGTTGGGTCCTCTGACAGTACAGACAGTGTCAACTTCACTGTAACACACCAACCGAGGACCTCTTACTATTCTAAGGTACTCTATCAACAATAACCACAATTTCTTCATGGTAACACACCAATTAAGGACGTCATCTCTAGGTGTTCCGACAACAACAAACACAGTGCGCCCACTGTAACACATATTTCTTGTTGGGTCCTCTGACAGTAAACACAGTGTCAACTTCACTGTAACACACCAACCGAGGACCTTACTATTCTAAGGTCCTCTATTAACAATAAACACAATGTCTTCTTGGTAACACACCAATTAAGGACCTAATCTCTTGGTGTTCCGACAACAATAAACACAGTGCGCCGGGCCCCGTTGTAACACATATTTCTTGTTGGGTCCACTGACAGTAAACACAGTTTCAACTTCGCTGTAACACACCAACCGAGGACCTCTTACTATTCTAAGGTCCTCTATTAAAATAAACACAATTACTTAATGGTAACACACCAATTAAGGACCTTATCACATGGTGGTCCGACAATAATAAACACTGTGCGCCAATTGTAACACTTATTTCGTGTAGGGTCCTCTGACAGTAAACACAATGTCAACTTCACTGTAACACACCAGCAGAGGACCTGTTACTATTTTAAGATCCTTTTTTAACAATAAACCAATTTCTTCATGGTGACGCACCAATTAATGACCTAATCTCTTGGTTTTCAGATAACAATAAACACAGTTAGCCCACTGTAACAAATATTTCTTGGTGTGTCCTTTCACAGTCAACACAGTGTCAACCTCACTGTAACACACCAACCGAGGACATAGTACTATTCTAAGGTCCTCTACTAACAATAACCACAATTTATTCATGGTAACCATCAATTAAGGACATAATCTGTTGGTGTTCTGACAAGAATAAAAACAGTGCGCCCATTTTAAAACATATTTCTTCTTGGGTCCTCTGACATTAAACAAATTGTCAACTTCACTGTAACACACCAACCGAGGACCTTACTATTCTGAGGTCATCTATTAACAATAAACACAATTTATTCATGGTAACCATCAATTAAGGACATAATCTGTTGGTGTTCTGACAAGAATAAACACAGTGCGCCCATTTTAAAACATATTTCTTCTTGGGTCCTCTGACAGTAAACACAGTCTCATCTTCACTGTAACATACCAATCGAGAACCTCTTACTATTCTAAGGTCCTCTATTAACAATAAACACAATTTCTTTTTGGTAACACACCTATTAAGGACCTAATCTCTTGGTGTTCCGACAACATTAAACACTGTGCGCCCATGGTAACACATATTTCTTGTTGGGTCCTCTGACAGTAAACACAGGGTCAACTTCACTGTAACACACCAACCGAGGACCTTACTATTCTATGTCCTCTATTAACAATAAACACAATTTCTTCTTGGTAACACACCAATTAAGGACCTGATCTCTTGGTGTTCCGACAACAATAAACACAGTTCGCCGAGCCCCATTGTAACTCATATTTCTTGTTGGGTCCTCTGACAGTAACGACAGTGTAAACTTCACTGTAACACACCAACCGAGGACCTCTTACTATTCTATGTCCTCTATTAACAATAAACACAATTTCTTCTTGGTAACACACCAATTAAGGACCTGATCTCTTGGTGTTCCGACAACAATAAACACAGTTCGCCGAGCCCAATCGTAACACATATTTCTTGTTGGGTCCTCTGACAGTAACGACAGTGTAAACTTCACTGTAACACACCAACCGAGGACCTCTTACTATTCTAATGTCATCTATTAACAATAAACACAATTACTTAATGGTAACACACCAATTAAGGACCTTATCATATGATGGACCGACAACAATAAACACTGAGCTCCCATTGCAATACTTATTTCTTGTCGGGTCCTCTGACAGTAAACACAGTGTCAACTTCACTGTAACACACCAACAGAGGACCTGTTACTATTCTAAGATCCTTTTTTAATAATAAACACAATTTCTTCATGGTGACGCACCAATTAGGGACCTAATCTCTTGCTTTTCAGACAACAATAAACACAATGCGCCCACTGTAACAAATATTTCTTGTTGTGTCCTTTCACAGTCAACACAGTGTCAACTTCACTGTAACACACCAACTGAGGTCCTGGTACTATTCTAAGGTCCTCTACTAACAATAACCACAATTTCTTTATGGTAACACACCAGTTAAGGACCTAATTTCTTTGTGTTCCGACAACAATAAAGACAGTGCGCCCACTGTAACACATATTTCTTGTTGGGTCCTCTGAACGTAGACGCAGTTTCAACTTACTGTAACACACCAACGGAGGACTTCTTACTATTCTAAGGTCATATATTAACAATAAACACAATTACCGGTGCGCAGTGTTGCAGTTATACCGGTTAACACACCAATTAAGGACAGAGCCATTGCTTCACGTTCAAAAACTCATGTCATAACAGCGGTGCCTAAAGTGACTGATTATCTTAACATCATCTAAGCGCCACAACACTAATATCATTTACCAATTTATGTTCATAAAAAAGTAGTTACAGGGCAACGTAATTGTTCATGAAGTCCTCTGAAATATTGGAAAATTTATGAATCCGCATCTGCCCTAAGAGTAAGAATGCCATGAATGAATTGAATTGGGTTTTAAGGCGCACCAACATATAAAAGGTTATATGGCGCCTAACAGGAATGAACATGTCAGGCTCGTACTCCATTCACATCAAGATAAAATACAGAGAATGGGCATAGTACCGTCTTACCTGCAGAACTGTAGAGTTGCTGCAAATTATATTGTAGATACTCCATTTACGATAGAGCCACGGTTCCAAGTTTGCATGCGGTGTGGAATGATAAAGACCACGAATGAACATGATCAAAATGACAAAATGAAAATGAATGGTGGTGGGGCGGGTGCGTGTCATACCCCTCTGCATGTGACAGTGTGTTTGTGAGATTGCAGTGATTTTATTCTACTTCGGATACCACACGAAGGAAACATGCACTAAACATACTTATATTAAATAGTTGACCACCTGTGACATGTACATATGTCTATGATTACACTCACAATCCAGCATACAAGTCATCGTCCACACTATTTTCGCGCTATTAAAATGTATAATTTATCAGTAACTTAGCATGTAATCGGACATCTTGACATCAATATGTCAATTACGATCCCATTAGTCGATTTATCTCGGCGTGACCCAGTAGACGTGAAACCCCGAAGGACCCATGTTCAAGCCCCATCGGCGCCACATATTCGTCGGTGCGTTCTGGGTCAGGGACGTACACCGGGGTGTCTCATGCATTGGGAGTCTATTTTCCGAAAAAGAACCACAGGAAGCCAGCTTTAATAAGTTTAGACAGAAATCAAAGTTGGTTTATTACGTCTCTGGTGCAGGGTAGGTTCCCGAATTCGATCTATTATGTCTCCATATATAGGGCGGCTTAAAAACGTTGTTTATATATATCTATATATATACAAAAAAGAGGGTATCTTCTCCACCTGAAAGTGAAGACTAACAATCTATGGCACTAGCGTCCTATTCTGGAACTATTCAAACACCCCAGCATGCGGTTGTCCTTATATGAACTTCGCTATTGACGTTTATCATCCAGCATTCAATCTACATATTTTTTTTCAGTCTGAACATGTTATGGTATCCACCGCCGAATACCTGCCCCCCTCCCCCCGCCGAATACCCCCACCCTCACTCCCCAAACACACCAACTACACGTTCGCAACTCGAGGCTCTGGCTACGTCCCTGCATAGTCATTTTGTACTAATTTCACGGTTAGATATTTTACTATTTAAATTTGTTTTTCACTTTACATATTATTTTGTTTGTTTTGCCTTTAATCTTGTAATAGATATAATAGCGCAATAAATTTATTCTATTCTATTCTACACCTTCACCGTCATGGTCACGTGCTTAGCAACACTACTGACGTGTAAAATTCAGCTCATATTTTCCGCAAAATGTGTTGTTTTCTTTTGCCTTCTTCATTTTAAGAACATATAACAGCAGCAAATTAATCAATAAAACATTTTTTGAGACAGAAGTGTCTTTAACTCAGAGTTATGTGCAAAACGCGCTTAAAATTAATGACATTTCAAGACAAGAGTAGTTTTACCCTGGATTTTTATGCATGGCTTATCTGCATTAAGGTATTAGGTTGACATGAAAAATAAATTGGAAACCGATTATCGAAGGAGGGTTGCTGGACTAGTTACTCAGGATTTTTTTTGTACAAGTTTAAAAGACAATGGTGACTGTGAAACTATTATAACTTAATTATAAATAAATAAAATAGTTTTACGCTGAGCCCTGGCATTTCATTGTCAAAACTCTCCAAAGAGCTCTATAATCAAAATATGTTGATTTCTTCATAACATGCATTACCTGCACTGTTCTCTCCAAAATGTTGTGAAAGACAATCGAGGTGTTTTTGAATGTGACAACTACGGTTATGTGATGAATATAACCAATACAAGATGGTGAAACTATTAACCATAGAAATAAGCATAATTGTCCAAGTTATGTTTCAACATTATAGTTGAGTTTGTTTTTTCACCGGAAATGGAGAAAATAAATAGTATGCAAGATACTATTTTTTCCTTCACATATTTAATTTGTATTATATACCTATTACTAATTAATACATTGTAATTGTATTACCTTCACAATACAAAAACGTTAATCATTTCTATTGATCCTGTATCACTACCAACAATTTCTGATTTTGTCTAACTATCCTACTTTTCTACGGATGACTTTTCAAGACCTTATCTATTTAATGGGCAAATGAAAAAGGGGTATAATTCTGTAAAATGTATAACAGAGCTATGGCACTTGTTTGTACTTCCTCTAAAGATAGTGAATTTATGTCAAGCAGTTTCTGAAGTATGAGCTTGCCGAAAAAAAATAACGGTAATAGCAACACACACTGACGCCGGGTCGAATAGACTAACAAGCCTTTTTGCGAAAATCTAATTCATAATTGATGTGAGAACTACTTTTTGACACCACTTAGTTTATTTCCCCATATAATATATGATATTACTGATTCGCTAATTACAACTGAATATAACCTGCGGGCTGCACTGCATATATTGCAAAACTGGTGCTTAGAAAACGGCATGGTATTAAACATTTAAAAAAGTCCTGTTGACTATAACACCACAGAAGTGCGTAATACTAAAACACTCACCTATGTCTTTAAACTACAATAACATTAATATTCAATTGTGTTATTACACTCTCACACTGCATGTTATGTGATAAAAGATATTACATCATACAGAAGGGCGGATGGGAGAGAACAAACTATAGTTATCTGCCTAAATGCAAATCCTCAAGTGATCAGAACAGTGTGTGTGTGTGTGTGTGTGTGTGTGTGTGTTGTTCTAAGGTTTAAAGTCCGCCCGCCAACGAACACGTCGAGGTAAACCTGACGCGATGGGCACAATAGAGTCTGGACTTTTAAAGATGTAATTTTGAATTTTGAAGTTTATATAGACCTTGCCAACAGGTCTGTTTAATGTCTGAATATGTGCCAAAAACGGTGTCGACATCAGCGGTTAATTCAACCTAATTTCATGTGTAAGTGATCAGAACAATAGCCCGCACCAGAATATATACCCACGAAACGCGCCGAAAGAAAATACTCAAACTTTGTAACCGAGCTCAAATAGAATGACGATATCATTACTTACATGCTGTTCCGATACGAGAATAATTTCATTCTCTTAACACTCACCCTTCTCACAGGAGTTACAAGACAACAACACTTAAGTAATAAATGTATATTTATTATTTTTATGGTATAAGCCATTGGACGACCGACTAACTGACATTATTAACATTAATTAATAGGAAACATTTCACCTTCAAATTATAATACGATCCATAATAAACTACAACTATGTATAACTACACCTATAAACTATAAGCGTTTATTTATCATCGCTATATTGCACTAAGCATTTTAGCGAGCAGACCTCGGTTTAAAGTCTCATCCGAAGGACTGATAAACTATATCAATCTCTCACCACAGACTTGCGACGGACTAGTATTTGCCAAACTGAACCTAGATTTAATTAAGCGAGCTATTCAGTACAATATAAATCAAACGCAATACTTCCCCACCACTGAATAAACAAGGGAGATACTAGTTTATGCCTACTTTATATCATACAACCAATACAGTTTTTGCTTAGGATTTCGAGCCTATTGTATTATGGGGTTGGGGGTTGGGATGGGGAGAATTTCTATTGGCAACTGTAAATCACTGTTAGCCATGCAATTTCATGAGAACATTGTGATATTCAATTTTGATTCAGATTATGAGGCCCACCCAATAAAGCCTTTTTGTGTGCAGTCAAATATATAAACACACAACAGAAAGTTGTTCATTTAATGCTTTGCTATCATTCTTGTTCTAGAAACAATAAAGAAATATCAGACTAGTTTTGTATTTAAACTAGCTAAATTATGAATATGCTTTTCTAAATTACAAAGTAGTGTTTAGCTTTTCTTACCCAAGACAATATCCAATATAGCAATGTAACACAAAGAAAAAACTACAAGCGGACCTCAATTTATATACCTCAGTTGATCGGTCATGGAGCATGCAGTCAGTAAATACACAAGATTCCCATGCTTTTCCAATGACCAAGTAGCGATGGGAAATATGTCTTAAGGTTTCTCACAACTGCCCAAAATGAAAAAAAAGTAAATTTAGTTTTATATATGATTTTGTTGGAATTTGTGCATGTTTTGCATATCATTTTAAGCGTCTTCGAACCAAGATTTTGAAAATAATAATGTTTTTGCAAAAACAAATATAGATTATTATTAATATTTTGTAAAAATGGAACCGTAATTTGGGCATCATACGACGGAATCTCAAGTTCTTTTTATTTTAAGGCTTTGGAAAATTTTTTTATGAAGAAGTCAACTTCAATGTCTACCTCAGGCAGTGCCTTTTGAATTTTGTCAAAATTTAATGTCACAATACCCATAATTTATAAAAAATAAAACACCTATATTTTCAAACATATTTACAATTTGGGCCTATCTTTACCATTGTCATTTATATCTTCACGTGCATGCTTGCACGGGATATTATGGAGGTTTGACAGCTGGATATGAGTACGGTTTTATGAATGTTTCATGCTGATCGGGAGGCGATCGCATAAGCAACCAACTTCAGCTAGGTGAAACAATCATATAGCTACCTTTTGTCAAATGCTGTATAAAAACGTCCATATCCAGAAGAAAATTGCAATATTATCATCTTTTTCACGATTTCGGAAGTGCCAAATAACATACACCGGAAATTATAACCGAAAAAGTAGGTCCCACGTTGCAAAGGTGAAAATATTAAAGGATGTAGAAACTGTGTAATATTTATACAAAATTAGGATGCGTATGATCTAAAATAAACACGGAAATAGATCACTTTATTAAATTTGAAAAAAAACTCCCCATCTTACTCGATGAGTTTGAGAAGACTATTTCTGGCGTAAGAATACCATTTCGCCAAAACAGAGTGAAGCCAGAAAATTATTATAAACGAAAGTCGGCGAACCTATAAATAACGCGACATCTTATGTCCGATCAAAGAACAGTATTGACGGTAAGATTAAATATAACAAGGATGATATATTGGATGTTCATCCTATCTTTTACTAGAAACTTCACTTAAACGCGTGTATTTGGTTAATATGCATCTCCATTGTCTAGGGTAAAAAATGGCGACATGCAGTTCAACACGAGGTCACTTTCGAGGTCAAAATACGTAACGTTATATTAGCTGGCATGGAATTTTCGGCTTGGCACAGCCTTCAGTATATCAAAACAGAATTATTTTCATTCTGAATTTTCATTTATTTCTCATTTTGAAGTAACTTGAGATTCCGTCGTATGATGCCCAAATTACGGTTACATTTTTACAAAATATTAATAATAATAAAAAAATTGTGCAAAAACATTATTATTTTCAAAATCTTGGTTCGAAGACGCTTAAGATGATATGCAAAACATGTACAAACTCCAACAAAAACACATATAAAAACTAAATTTACTCTTTTTTTTCATTTTGGGCAGTTGAGAGGAACCTTAAGCAACTTTAAATGGTGATAAATTAAACATAACGTTTCAATAATCAATGGAACCAATTCAACCCGGACAACATCAATATCCTGAAATGTCTTCAAATCCATAATATATAAGTTACTGCAACAAGATTTACTAAGAAATCTAAATTTGAACGTATTAACTGGTCAGTCATCCAACGCTGAATGGCAAAAAACTAACGTTCTACACGCCTCCCTGTGAGAAACACTCACATCAAGAGAAATTAATTATCGTCTAATTCGCTTCTCTCAAACAACAATAATTACATTTGTCTTTGATCTTATTGAAACATCTGACAACATCCTTTAAACCTTGTTAAAACGTTGAATTTGTCATATGCTAATGGCTGTTAAATAAAGGCCTATTATTAGATACATAAAATAGGAAAAATATAGCATTTTGAAAAAATTCCAACAAAATTAAAAAAATTAAGCATAATGGTACGGTTCCAAAAACCAATATTAAATCTCAATATGCATGGTGACCTATACATTTAATTGAATATATTGTCTAAATATATGTTCAAATAAGTGCCTAGGAAGTTTGAACAAATTCTGTTATTAGGAACATAACAAAAAAGGAAAATATACCATTTCTGTATAATTTCATACAAAACTTGTCCTTTTAGCATAGGGGTAGGGTTTCAAATTATTTTTCTAAACAAGCATGGGGACCTATCATTTTTATTGCACATTTTGTTTTTATATATGTTAAACTATGTGCTTAGAAAGTTTAAAAAAATTCTGTTATTGGGAACATACAAAAAAAAAAGGAAATTTTATCATTATGGGCTAATTTGTGCATAAATTGTGGTAATGGTCTCAACAGATTTTGTAAACAAATATAGGTTTTACATAAAGATGAGCTTTAAATGTTATTGTAATTATATGTACTATACTTTAATACAATTTTAGCAGAATTGTGACCAATGAATAAAGGATTAGACTTCAAAAATATCTTATTTAGCTATTTCATGGACTTGTTCAACTTTTTGGACAGATTGACATGACGGTGGCATTACAAATTATTTTTTAAAATTTTAACAAGCATGGTGACCTACCATTATTTTTGCCTTTTCTGTCTATATATATAACAGACTTACTGTACAAAAAGTTTAAAGAAAATCTGTTATGTAGAAAAAACTATAGAAAATGTCTTTAATCTGAGTTCTATATATATTACCCCATTAGCAATACACATTGATTTAATAAGAAGGCTTGACCAAACCTAATTATATGTTTGCAAGGTTTAGTTTTGTATCTTCAAAAAGAAATGTTATACCTTTGCGAATCTCTAAGATCATAGGAAATAACATGATTGCAATATCCCTGAAGACAGGCACCGATAATAGGCCTTTTTCTAGATAATACCTACTTTGGTTCGTGTATTTATCGTAATGTACCTCTCAAAAGATTCAATTATTGCCCGTCGAAATGTCGGATGTAATCTAATATAATTAGAATGTGTTCAAAGACAGTACCATTGATAATACAAATGCCAACGGAATGATAAGATGGTGTTTATATCTATAAATCAAACCGGATATACTTCATCTTTTAGTGTTCTCTCATTTGCAAGGCATTATACGAAGATGAAACGTAGATGAAATGTATGATACACTTTGATCTAGACCATGTTTCTGTAAAAGAAAGAAAGACAATTATCTCAATTCTAATAATTTAATGCTTTTATCTCGCATTTAAGATACCCGGCTAACATATATAATTGTATTTTAAGTAAACAGCATTAACAAAATATCACGAAAAAATAGTATATTCAATAAAATAAGGCAGCGGCAATACACGTAATTATGTTAATATTTTCCTCACGATCCAGAGTTACTCCAGCAATGTTTTTGAAGCAGGACATTTTCTCATGTGGAATAAAAAAAATCAATCAGACACGGTCAAAATCTGCCGAGTTTTGGCGAATAATTCAAAATAAATCAAAACGCTTTTTTGAACTCGTATGACGTTTCGTACATACAATATGTTATACAAAATATCTAGTACTGAGGCACGAATTTTGGAAAGAGCGTGGCACAATGAACAAGAGCTGGTATCAATGCTATAGAGCTTGTGCCAATGAAAGATATATCTTACTAAATTGGTTTGATGATTGATCGTTTTTGATTAACTGTTTTCTGATGTTCGTATATAATACGTAATGTTTTATATTATCATCGCGTGGCGCAGTCGGTAGCGCAGTGGATTTGTAACCTGAGGCCGGGTTCAATCCTCCGTGGTGCCACTGAGTTTCGTCGGTGTGTTCTTGGGCAAAATACTTTCCCTTTAGCCTCGTCCGTCGGATGGGGACATAAACCGGGCGGTCCCGTGTATCGGTCTATCCTCCGAGCACGTTAAAGAACCATAGGAATCTATTCGATAATAAGAGTAGGGCACGGTTTCAGGATTCCTATGTATCCTTCTCCTCTCTTTGGGGCGGCTCTAAATAACCTATACTGTGTTGATGAGCCGTTAAACAACATGCAGTTCAATTCGATTCCGAAAGTTGACTCGAAATATATCTATACATATCTATATATATACTTCTCTAATGTATAATTCGTCGGAATTTTTTTATCACAAACTGCGTCGACTGAACATGTCAGAGTGACGCAATTTGTAATAACCTTAAAAAGAAACATTGGTGTTTGAATCCGTATTGTGAATGAGTGGGTGATGCATATATCGATAGTTTAGCACAAGACTATTGTAACTCAAAAAGGATATGTTTCCTATGTTAATGACATCCCGAAGAAATAGTTATAACAGTCGTAAGGAACATTTTTATTGTTTGCAAAATGGTCCGAAATGCCTTCAAAACATGGATTGAGAAAATATATTACTGCGCTTAGCCGACGAGGTTACTGTGGCGACGATTCTAACTAAGAGAAGTCTACTTACTTGAAGTCCTCCATCCATTGATGTTGTCTCCAAAAGGCTACATTAATTTTATTGTTTGCTTGTTTGTATATGGTTTTACGGCTCTTTTAACAGTTATAGTCATATCGAGCCGGCTTCCTGGGTGACTTACAAGTACTCAACACGGCCCATTATCCTGACACCGAGACAGTCAGTCCTTGTATGGACCGAGCGCTTAGTGAAGGAGCCACTAGTACCATTTTAAAGATCCGACCGGTTATCGAACCCACGACGCTCTATCACTAAGACACCGCCGCGGTAAATGGTATTGTCCACCCGAGTCTGCATATTAAAATAGGTGTTTGGTATATTTTCCATTTCCACTACCTTGCCTCTCAAGTTCATTATTCACGGACGATTGCTGCTTTCCATGGTGTAAGATGACATGTTCTTGCATATCGGACAAGGATATCCGTCATTTTACCGGAGCTAGATATTTCCATCTCATCCTAGGGTCGAGATAAAATTCAAGCGCGCCCACATCCGGTATGCAGGAAAACATGCAAAACGTTAATACCTGGCGGCATCAACGCATAACATTTCTCTGATATGCAAGAAAAAGAATATATCATGGGTATTCGGTTCAGATAGGGAATTCCAACCCTCGGTTCCGATAAAAACACGTATACCTCGGGTTGGAATTCCCTATCTTCACCGGATACCCATGAAAGATTCTTATATTCCCATTTGGGCAAAAACTATTTATGTGTGAAAAATGCGTTTCCGTTATGATGAACAGAATAAAACGAGCAACATTATTTGGAACTTTACAAAAATAAATAATGGAAGAGTCCACTTTGAAAATGCAGTGGTTTAAGGGTTAATATTCAAAGATGAACTATGATCCAAGTATCAGTATATTCAGATGATTCCGCTATTTCAGTTCTTGATGAGCCCACTCATCAACTCATCTGTATCTGGTTTGCACTGTTTGTTTTGCAATCGCCGAGATGGTACAGACCGCGCGGGTTTGAATCCCACTGGAAGTCGCTCGCATATGTAATGAAGTATCGATTCTTACGGATGGCGGAAGGTGTATATTACTGGTTTACCCATTAAAAGGTGGGAGATCTGACTCCGCCACAAAAGAAAAATGATGTTAAACCACATACACACAAACCTTCTGACTGTGGATCGAATAAATCTGTGTTAGCGGCCACTTCTACAAAGCATCCCCACTAAACAGCCATATTCTTACACATATAGCTATATAAACAGCCACTTGTTCTATATCCCGTTTATACAATGTCGGTGGAAATCCACTTTTATTAAGCATTTACCTGCCTTAAGTGGTCACTTTCGGTCTTTCCCTTGAGTGACATTATCCCCGAGTGATGCATTTACGCGGCTTTTGAAAACAACGCAAATCCAGATTAGACAACCAAATTTCTACAGAAACATAATTAGGTGATATTCGCTATACAACTTTTTGTTATAAAAAGGGGCATCGCAGAGGGTATTTGGATTTTGCAAAAAAACACGTTTTCTCTGAAACCATTGACCCAAAACGAATCAGACTTTATTAGATTTGTCCTAGCCTTATCTCCTTTGCGAACAATGTAAATGGTAGGTGTGCATGGTCTAGAGGTAGAGCGTCGGACTTCGATATCGAAGGTTCCCTGGTTCGATCCTCGACCGTACCATGTTCATTGTGTCCTTGAACAAGACACTTTACCCACGATGCTTAGTGCTGGTTCTCCCCCAGGACGCCAAGTGTGGTTAGTATAAGTCACGGGATTCACCTACATGTACAAATAATACACAATGAATTTATGCTTTTACTTTGAATGTGTCCACTATAAAGGTTTAAGGAGTAAATTTGTTAAGTCTTTATGTCCGAAATCCACATACATGTAAATGCCGCTTTTGAAAACGGCGTAAATGCAGATGAGACGACTTACCAGGTTTTGCAAAGTTTTCCAATCTGATAAAGCATAATACATACATATGAAACAAGATTTTTCTATGGTCAGCTGACTTGGACTCTTTAGAAACCTATGAGTCCGAATCAACCGATGATGGAAAATTTTCTTTATGGATATTCAAGCAAATTCCACCATCAGATTAGAAAATATTGGAAATCCTAGTGAGGCGGCTCGTTATGAGTCATAACTGGTGTCAACAATAATAAGTATTTTCATTGTGTCTGCGCATGCGGACCGGAAGAGGAAATGGCGAAACAACGACAAATGCTACATTGTCGTCTTTTTATTCTGTCGTCTTTTTTAAAGTTTCATGGTTTGGTTTTCGATTCAGAACCAAAAGACGACATTATCGACCGCGCCGTTTTAGTCGCGTTCCGAGGCTCGCCTTTTCGTGCCGCGCGTTTTCGTTCTGGCGAGCTTTAGTGTTTTCGTCCGCGAAAAGGCGCCACTCGAAATAACAACAATTAAGTGTACCAAATGTTGTTTTTTCGCGGGCAAAAATACACTGGCAGAAATTAGCCACCATATAGTTGCAAGACAATTGGTCCATCATACCAAACTCCAACTTCTTGAAAGTTATGACCCACAAGTGCCTAAATGGAACACCAGTCAAGTCAAACAAGTAAAGGTTTTACAGTGACATTCCCTTTTCCTCTTTCCGACAACGCTGAGTCTACCTATTAACACATTTAGTGGAGTGCGTGGTCCAGTGGTTGAGCGACGAACTCATGGTCCTCTGACGGCAAACACTCTTAAGTCCTCGTTTGTTAATAAATGGTCCTCTGACGGTAAACACTTTAGTCCTCGCATGTATAGTAAAGTTAGTCAAATTAGTCCTCTGAAGGTAAACACTCTTAAGTCCTCGTTTGTTAAAACATGTCCTCTGACGGTAAACACTTTAGTCCTCGCATGTATAATAAAGTTAGTCAAATTAAATAATCAAAAATCGTAGAAAGTAAGTTCACATTCGAAAAAATCATACTTCATAGATTAGTAATTCAAAACATCAGTTTCGTACGTCAATAGGAAAGCCGAGTCCTCGGAAGAAGGTGAGGAATCAGAGTCCTCACTTGATAGGTAAAACCAGTATGCGTGTGTGTGTGTGTGTGTGTGTGTGTGTGTGGTGCTATGGGCGTGTATGTGTGTGTGTGGTGGTGCTATGAGTGGGGTGGGTGTGGGTGTGGTGGTGCTATGGGGGTGTGGTGGTGCTATGGGCGTGTGAGTGTGGTGGTGCTATGGGCGTGTGTGCATGTGGTGGTGTTATGGGCGTGTGTGGCGTGTGTGTGTGTGTGTGTGGTGCTGTGGGCGGGGGTGGGCGCCCCCACTGAAATCTACCAGGCATAGTTTTGACTGCTTGAATACGATGTTTACGTCAGGAAGAAATGAATTTCGCGTTTACCCTGGAGTGCGTGGTTCATTGGTAGAGTGCCGAACTCTAGATTGCAGTGGTAGAACGCCGAACTCTAGATCGAGATCAGGGGCGTAGCGTGACCAAAATTGAAGTTACTCACGATACCTAAACGCCTACTTTGCGGACGCCTATTAGGACTTGCGCCCGTCCCCATAAACCTATACTAATGCTGCAACTAAGTTGCGAGGGGTTTGGGTCCTCCCCCAAGAAAATTTGGGTTAATGGTAGTCTTAAATGGTGCATTCAGGTGTAATTCCAGGCATATTTTGTAACAATATGTCATGACACTTTGACCATTGTAAAACATGAAGAATAAACCTAAACCCTCCTAAAGCTTACGATTTTATTGCATTTTTCGAGTTTTAAATCTTTCAATTTTTCATACATTGATTGTAAAGTTTACTCACGTGAGTAAATGAGTATGGCACGCTACGCGCCTGGAGATGTCGTGGGTTCGATCCTCGCCGCGGCCACGTTATTTGTATTCTTGAGCAAGATAATTAATCCACATCGCTTAGTACTGGTCTACCCAGGAAGCCATCGAGAGTGATTAATCTAAGTTGCAAGAACTTGTTTCGCAATCGATTTAAAATAAATATGTTTAAACTAAACCGTTTTAAGGGTGCCCTCTGGGGAATAGTAAGAATTTTTAATTTCCCTGTTTTTTATGAAGACTAACATATTACAAGTTAGTTTCTTGAAAAATAATGATGGGTCGGTGATTTAACTTTTTCGCAAAATTAATCTTTAGTAATACACTCTCACAGTGTGGTTTTAAATTCTGAATCAGCTGCAAATTGTGTATGGCAACTTGTATGTGTGTAGTGTGGTTTGCAGAACAGGTATCGATTTTCCGTCTTTTTTAATGTAATAGTTCATACTTTAGGACGAAAAATTAAGGGTTGTGGTATTTTTATAACCATCTGAAAAATTATTACATCCCTTGTCATTACCCCACCCAGTTTACTATAAATTGCATTTTTAAATTTGTGATCAATCAATTTTTCATGATAAAGGAACAGTAAACTTTTTGAGATATTTTGTCAACAATACATACAAGACCTGAGTTTTAGAATGAAAAAATAAAAATTGGGGGTCGGTGTGCATATAAGAAAGATATTCAATAAAAACTGAGAAAAAAATGTGCTTTTTTAGATTTCGACGAGCTCTGACATATAACGGCATAGGTCTGTAACAAATAATAGGAACAATACTTTTTATTGCTGTCTCTGTATATCCTAACACATGTCTTTGTAATAAAGTTTAAATTAAGTGAATATCTTAAACGGTTTTTGAGAAATACCATCTTTTGTACTCCTACCCCCCATTTTGGCTTATGTTAAAAATTGTCAATTTTGGGCACAAAATGTGAGGTCAAAAAAACATTCTAAACAATTTTCTTTTTTTTTGCTCTAAAATATCCCTATTGGGCATAAGTTTGTTACTGTATAATTATTTTTTGCAGTTTTATTATAATTTTTGAAATATAACAAATGTAAATTTTCCAGAAGTGCAAAAATCCAAAACATCAGCAGTGGCCACCCTTAAACCAATCAGATCCCTTTCACACCATTCGCAACATCTCGTACACAGCTTCGCAGCAGGATCCCGAAGAATGACGGATCCCGAAGAATGACGGGATTGGCCGAGCGTTCACGACTGCCTTTCACACGTTATTGATTTGTCACTGACAGCGATAAAGCGGGGCATTCGTGTCCTATGGACACCTTTTAATTTACATCTTTAAGTGCAACATGTTAATTTGTTTAACTGTTTACACATTGTAATGAAATCATGAACATATAAGCTTTTAAAGGACCGCTAAATAAAAAAAACCTAAACTTTGACCAACTTCCTGTCTTATAGGGTCATTAAGTGCAAACATTTTGTATGTGACGGATATAGATATGTTTAAAGGGACATACGGCAATCTTTACTTTTTCTGCATACCTTGCATTTGTTCGGCCAATTAATATTAATTATAAGAATAGGTGTAAGCACATTTCGCCCTAATAATAAATTCAAACCTATGGTAGAGCAAGACGGGGTAAAAAGTAAACTTTATATCCAAGATTGCCATTGTCCCTTTAAAACTCGATCTATAAAGCACAATACCAGACAAACAGGTATAGAGAGAGTATCGTTTATTTAAACAAATTTTATTTTTCAGAACTTTTCTTCAAAATGTCATGCAACACTGCAAGCAACATACTTGTTAGAGGATAACGAAAGAATTCTCCTACGAATGTTACTGAATTTATTGTAAGCGACGTAGATATTTCATATAGGATATAGGCAAAGAAGAGAATTGCATGTTGTTTAACGGCTCATCAACACAGTACAGGTTATTTAGAGCCGCCCCAGAGAGAGGGGAAGGATACATAGGAATCCGGGAACCTGCCCTACTCTTATTGTCGAATAGATTCCTATGGTTCTTTAACGTGCTCGGAGGATAGACCGATACACGGGACCGCACGGTTTACGTACGCATCCGACGGACGAGGCTAAGGAAAAGTGTCTTGCCCAAGAGCACACCGACGGAACTGGCAAAGAAGAGAAATCTTCACCATTAAGAAACCGAAATGGCGGGAGTGTAACGCCCTTGGTTTCTGAATGGTGAAGACTTCTCTTCATAAACTATCCGACTTTGCGTTAAATAAACGTTTAGATCAGACTACACCAATTACCAAGCAATCAGCGGGCAGGGGAAAAGTTCCAGGGTAAATTCGGAGCTATCACACAGAATCTCTTAATTTTGATTGGTTGACAAGGTAAACAAACCAAAAAATCTTGCTAAAAAATCAAAAAATCAACTTTTGAAGAGTACTTTTAAAGGTTAAATCATACATTTGTGCAATGTATTCATAATGTGTTGCATAATCAAAGAAAGAAGTATATTTTACATTTTCCTCATGTTTCTGGTGTCAGACCAGTCAGGAAATACTTCCGGGTCGTAGGGTGCTGAAATAGTAGTGCTGAAATAGTTCCTTGAAAGAATCCAAAGTTTCTAGTTTGCATGTGTTTTTCCCAAGATTAGTTTCTATTTCATTGTTAAATCTAACCTGAGGTTAAAGTAGTATGTCTGTTGTCATGAATAGTAAGTATTTTACTGTGTTTGTCAGGATTATTTCTTTGGAGAGTATGAGCACAGAGGTTAGGTAGAGATGTGGTTTTGACAGATGTTTATTTCAAAATACGCATAGTGTGAATGAATGACGCGAAATGTTGAAAAACTGAATCGGTGTTTTATTCCAGATATGGGACCGTTTGCTAGCCAAATGTGTTTAATACACAGAATAAAAGTGTATTTAAGCGAACGAATGTTGTGGAACTTGTGACTGATCTCCAAATATAGCCTATATTGCATTGTGTTCAATGGGCTGATTTTGACCGGTCTGACACCTTCTACATGCAAGTAGGTGGGTCAGCACCATCTGACCCAAACAGCTTTTTCAAAACATACTCAACGTATGGCTTCTGTATGTGTTTTTTTGATAAAACTAAGATAGGTGTTTCAAAACAAGTAATAAAAAATATAGCTTCCTATATTAGGCAACTCAGTACAGAGCTTAGAGCTATAAGGTAGGCCTATGGAAAATGAATTTGTGTCGTATGACCTTTATCTAGTGTGTTAAAATACACGTTTAATGCTCTTTTGAAATTTTTCATATTGGCGAGCATCAACAGTTACATAGAACGTCAGAATAATAAAAAAAACTGCATAGGAGCCAATTTATTAGGCTAGACCTTTATCGATAGTCTCTACAGGTCACGCTATGAATCATGAAGACTGTTGGCAGTAAAATCTTCATTCTTTGTGAATAATTGGTGCAATTTGAAAATCTGAGGTAACTGATTTGTTTAATTGAATTGAATTGAATTGGGGTTTTAAGGCGCACCAACACATTACAGGTTATATGGCGCCTAACAGGCATGAACATGCCAGGCTCATCTTCCATGTACATCGAAATATGGAAAATGGGCCTAGAACCTTCTCACCCTGAACTGCAGAGTTGCTGCAAATTCTATCGTAAAAACTCCATTTACGCTGGAGCCACGTTTATTGTTTTTCTGCCACTACTCTTAGTGATGTGAGCGAGATGGCACCTGAAACAATGCAGGGGTCATGATGAAGACCTTTAATGAGCATGAACAAAAAATGACAAAATGAATATGAATGGGGGGGTCCTACCCCTCTGCATGTGACAGTGTGTTTGCAGTGGTTGTATTCTACCCCGGCAACCACACGGGGCCTGATTTGTTTAAAACCGTTGGGTAAACACAAAGTTGTCTAAGAAAGTAAAATCCGCGGTATAACAGGGACTGGACGTTAGGGATTTCTAAGTCGAAAAAGGGCCATCATTGTGTTCAAATGCATTTACAGAGTTATGGAATAAATGTATCTGCCTTGACTTTGACTTTATGATAATGAAGACATATGCAAAGTATGTATATTTGGAAAACTTTAACGTGAGTGTTGTCTCCGCCGCCATGAAGTAATTCGTGTTTCGCCACCTTCTTCGAAGGCGAGACAAAAAATACACGATACTAGTGACACAATATATGCAACATGAATTTGTTTGTTTTTATGGGGTTTTACGTCATTTTCAACACATGTAAGGTTATATATTAAGTTTTTTGTTGTTTTTGTTTTTAGTTGTTTTGTTTTTTTATGGACTTTTCCTGGTAGAACCAGTACTTGACACCTCTCGCCATCCGTAAGAATCGACACTTCGTCACTTATAAGTCGAGCTGCCAGTGGGATTCGAACCCGCAGCGGTGAGAGGCAATAAGGTTTACAAGGCAACGTCGTTAACCTCTTACTCTTAATGAACAAATGCAAGTTATGCGGAAAAACGAACGTTTAAAAAATAAAGATTGCCGGTGCAATATAACCAACGGTTAATTATATGTAAATTCAATTTGCCTAATGCTATTCTTATAATTAATGATTGAACAAATGCATGTTATGCAGAAAACTAACGGGACGCCGCGAATTTTAAAAAAAATCATGATTGCCATGTGTCCCTTTAATAATTAGCTATTCATGCATTTATATTATTGTGTTTTTTTTGCACACAAGAAAAAGAAGTAGCTATGTTTTGTGACTTTTATTAATAAATAAACAATAAACTTCACCCTTTTATATTTACATGCAGCCAGTAGATCGATACATGTCCTCTTGGGTCTCTTCTTTTTTAAAACTCCCGGCGTCTACAGAACGTGCATATTTCCAAATCATTGTTAATATTCAATGGAAATTGTTTTTGCATATTATTATGCAGTATTACATCCATAATTTACGAAGAAACCTTGACAAATCCCGTTTTCAGTTACTGTTTATTTAATTATATGCAAGCAGGTCAAGTCAATATATACAGAGAAAAATAAATTTAGCACATAGAGTGTATTAATAATGCTACAAAGTCAGCCATTTGTAAACAAATGTGGTAATAAAAATAAGGTAAATATGATGGGAAAATCCTTTTACAGGCTATCGAAAATCTTTCTCATTTCACTGAAAATGAGGTGATTTTTAAAATTACGAAATTTGGAATGTTTTTGTTTGAAAATAACAATCGTTAGTGAACAAATTTCAGTGTTTTTTAAATAATGACAGCATGTGCAATTCATATCCAGCAAAACATTGAATTTGTTCAATGCAATACGTTTGTATCATGAAATAAGTTGGTTTTAATAAATGGGTGGTACTTCTGATACTTCGCTTAGAAAATAATAAAATAACACAATTTTTTGAAAATCATATCTCGTTTACTTAGCATTTATAATATCTTCAGAAAATTACATCAATGTTCATATGTTTAATCTATGTCCATAAAAGGCGTGTTAAACTTTTTTGTTCAGTATACATCGAGGTGTCGGCTGTCCCTTAAAGTGGTTGTAGGCGATCCGGAAGATATATTCAGGTGCACATGCACTAAACTAGGTCCCATGAAACGTCCGATTTGATTATTGTTACTGAAATCGTTCGGTAAACTCGACGACTCGGCTAGTTCTTATTACCTATATCAATTAATATTATTTCATTTGCTGATGTAAAGGGAAGGTAGCGACACAACCAAACCATCTTTATTATTGAGAGTTCTGAAAAACTTGAATAAGGGTGAAAGAATTATCAAAATCGGATGATAAACAAAAAAGATACGATCATTTGAAGTTTCTGTTGAAATGGATATGGAAGCGGCCATTTTGAGAGCTATGACATCACGGTTCTAAATGACCATATATGGAAGATTTATAAATATGAAAATTTACTGATTTATAGGGAAAAATTACAGCAACTGTATGAAAAATATGTAATAATTAATGGCAATAATGCTTTATATGACCAGTAAAAAAATGCAATCATTTGCAGTGATTTTCTTCGTTTTAAATGATATATATCAATATTCCATATATGGTAATATGGAACTGTGACATCATAGTTCTAAAAATGGCGGCTCCCATATTCATTTTAGAACAACCTTTAAATGGTCACATCTTTTTTGTTTATCATTCGATTTTGATAATTCTTTCACCTTTTTGAAAGTTTTTCAGAACTCTCAATAATAGAGCTTGTATGGCTGTGTCGCTACATTCCCTTTAAGGCTATAACAGACTTTAATTGTGTGATTTAATCACACCTTTTACTTAATAATATGCACAATTGTTGGCAATATGAACCCCGTGTGAATTAATATCTAAGATCAAACATCAAAAACAAGCGGCGTCTTTCGAGATTTCCAGATTTTTTTTGTAATCAATAATAATTAAACCGAAAGTAGCATGCGGCTCATTTAATGCATGGGGACATTTTGTATGAAACTGACGTTCATTATGAGTTTTCTTTTTTATTTGGATTAGCATCAAATTATTCTCACAGATCGTGTCCAGACCCTTTAACGAGTGTCGGTTGTCCCTTTGCAGGGTATATACAATATGTTACAGGTGGACCAAGAGTGACAGGCGTGGATCCAGATCCATGTATTACGTCGAGCCGCAAATATTTTATTCTGCAGATAAGAGTTTGCTTCAGTAACGATAACTTGGTCGTTATTTATTATTAATCATGTTATATATACTGAAAGGAAAAAGAAACGCATACTTCGGTATTTCCGCTATATATATTGTATGTTTAATATGCTACTGCTAATCGAATGGTACAGGGCGACATTAAGCCTGTCCTTTCGGAAAGAAGGTTTAAACAGCACCGAACACATCAATGGTTACTCCTTTAAAGTTTCATTATCGACAGAATGCGGATTTGGCTGAAGCAGGTGAGCAAACTTAGGCAGTCGCTTAAAAAACGTTGCAGTCGCTTAATATTAAATGGCCTGACCTTTTTAAGCGAAACTTCAACATTTATGCATTTCGTTTGACGGAGTATACTTTGAATAAAAGGTCTACTACGTGACAGAGTTGTCATTTCTGTTATTAGTTGTAGCCCCTTTTTGTACAAAACACGATGAGATATTTCTGGAATATTACGTGGAATTATGTGTAGATAATAGTGTTGATAGGCACATTTTTGATTATGCGTTTCTTTTTTCTTTCAGTAAATGTATGCAGACATTTGAATTATCTGTAGTTGCAAGTGTGTATGTTTGTATTATTTAGTTGTCACTGTTTCGGATAAATAAACTTGATTTGATTTGATTTGCTCGTAAAATATAATATAGCACACCACGGAAACTGTATACTGTATGCTGTTATGTACATCTACTCAATTATAATGTTTACACCACTGCACATAAAGGACCTATGTACCGAATATAACGATAATTTCTCATCATAAGACAGTCATGGCGTTCCACAGCGCATCGTTTAGGCCCAGGTAGGCACAGGTAGGCCTGCAGATATGGCATGCCCTACATTCCAGACCTAGCTGGCCAGTGATGCTATGCTTTTGGGCATTGTACACTGTTTAAAGAAACTATTAAACCCGACAAATGACGCCAAAATTATAAAGGGGTGTGGGGAGGTGATAATTTGTTTAGTTACCTGTAAATCACATACAATTGCGTGAGAAAATGGTGTTATTTAATTTTATATCAGATGATGAGGCCCTCCCAATACAGCTTTTGTATGAAGTTAACATAGGCTTAGGAGCCTGTGGACAGAGTTTGCTTTGTCCCCCTCCATCCACATAATTTGAATAAAAATAATGGTTACCGCTCGAAAGGTAACTTTTTCCCTATATGATGTATGTTTTTGTGTAATTGAACGTGGATAACGTTCTTTTGTTTGTTTGTTTTCTGCTTGTCAAAAATGTGAACATACTCACCCCCGCCCCCACCCCCACCACCCCCCCACCCCCTCCCCCCCAATTATCAATAAAGTTTATTATATTTTATTTTATTTATTTATAGTTCAGCTAATTATATTCCTTTATGCCCTAGATATACGTTCAATATAACAATTCTATACAAAGAAAACAAATTAACTGGGCCTCAATTTATATAGCTTTCCATGCTTTTTTTTGCCATATACTATCACTCATAGACCGCCACGTGTGGTTCCCGAGGGCCCTGTTTGGTCACGGGGCAAAGATAGATAGGGCCACTGCAGATCCCTTTGGAGGGGTAGGCAGAGGGGTAGATTCCCCCCCAAATTCATGTTCATTTTATCATTTTTGTTCATGTTCATTAAAGGTCTTCATCATGATCCCTGCATTGTTTCAGGTGCCATCTCGCTCACATCAAAAGAGCAGTGGCAGAAAAACAATAAACGTGGCTCCAGCGTAAATGGAGTTTATACGATAGAATTTGCAGCAACTCTGCAGTTCAGGGTGAGAAGGTTCTAGGCCCATTTTCCATATTTTATCTTTATGTACATGGAGGATGAGCCTGGCATGTGCGCCATATAACCTTTAATGTGTTGGTGTGCCTTAAGGTATTATACCACTAATTATTTTCCCCATAGACACCAATGTTAAAGTGTCACATATTAATGACTTGCTGCAAATTCAACTGAAGTATGGATAATGCAGCAGTGTAATTTCCATATAAAAAACTAATTTTCCACTTGAAAAATCACCAGAAAAGGCGGGGTCACAAGACATGTAAAAAAGTTCTTGCTTGTTTACTAAACAGGTCAAGGGTACAGCTGTTTTTATTGATTGACTGTTTTCATTGCTCACATAGTGTCAGCATAGAGTCGAAATTTCGAAAATGTTCATCAGTGATCCAGTAAAACTTATTAATACGCTTCTTATACATACAACCACAAAATCGAATAGGAATGGGCAGTTTTCCCCTACTTATAATGCCCGTTTTCATCAAAAAAGGAGGGATTACTTTTTATTATAGGAACTACATTCGATACACCTCGGAGGCTTACATGTAATTAGTGGTGGTAAACCTTAAAACTCAATTCAATTCAATTCACTCATAGACCGGATACATCGTTTTAGCGCACCACGCGGATGTTACCATATTTTCCAAGACCAGACCTATTTTACTGACCGCAGTATCTCAGTCCAACGATTAGTCTAGATTTTTGCGACGCTTGTAATGTTTGTATTTACCCTCAAGCGTCGAAGATGATCAAGACTGTTGCTCAGCAGGAAAACATCAAATACAAGAAAAACTTGATGCAAAGCATCAATTCGGCGCCAAAATTTTGAAGAATTAAAACATACGTTATTAAATAACAGTACACGTGTTTATCAGTAATTTTAACTATCTTATCATCAGTACTAAACCTTGGTATATTTAGTGGTCATGGACATAATATTAACAAACGTTGCTATGTTGACTTGGTTAAATGTATTTTGAATTAACTAGGTCATTCAGACAATTTTCCAAACGGCCCGGCCAGACATCACGGCTGTCCACTATGACCTGCCCAGGCTGTGTAAGAGCAGCCCGGCCAGACATCACGGCCGTCCACTATGACCTGCCCAGGCTGTGTAAGAGCAGCCCGGCCAGACATCACGGCCGTCCACTATGACCTGCCCAGGCTGTGTAAGAGCAGCCCGGCCAGACATCACGGCCGTCCACTATGACCTGCCCAGGCTGTGTAAGAGCAGTCCGGCCAGACATCACGGCCGTCCACTTTGACCTGCCCAGGCTGTGTAAGAGCAGCCCGGCCAGACATCACGGCCGTCCACTATGACCTGCCCAGGCTGTGTAAGAGCAGTCCGGCCAGACATCACGGCTGTCCACTATGACCTGCCCAGGCTGTGTAAGAGCATTCTGGCCAGACATCACGGCCGTCCACTATGACCTGCCCAGGCTGTGTAAGAGCAGTCCCGCCAGACATCACTGTGTGTAAGAGCAGTCCGGCCAGACATCATGGCTGTCCACTATGACCAGCCCAGGCTGTGTAAGAGCAGTCCCGCCAGACATCACTGTGTAAGAGCAGCCCGGCCAGACATCATGGCTGTCCACTATGACCTGCCCAGGCTGTGTAAGAGCAGTCCCGCCAGACATCACTGTGTAAGAGCAGCCCGGCCAGACATCATGGCTGTCCACTTTGACCTGCCCAGGCTGTGTAAGAGCAGCTCGGCCAGACATCACGGCCGTCCACTATGACCTGCCCAGGCTGTGTAAGATCAGTCCCGCCAGACATCACTGTGTAAGAGCAGCCCGGCCAGACATCATGGCTGTCCACTATGACCAGCCCAGGCTGTGTAAGAGCAGTCCCGCCAGACATCACTGTGTAAGAGCAGCCCGGCCAGACATCACGGCTGTCCACTATGACCTGCCCAGGCTGTGTAAGAGCAGTCCCGCCAGACATCACTGTGTAAGAGCAGCCCGGCCAGACATCATGGCTGTCCACTATGACCTGCCCAGGCTGTGTAAGAGCAGTCCCGCCAGACATCACTGTGTAAGAGCAGCCCGGCCAGACATCATGGCTGTCCACTATGACCTGCCCAGGCTGTGTAAGAGCAGCTCGGCCAGACATCACGGCCGTCCACTATGACCTGCCCAGGCTGTGTAAGATCAGTCACGCCAGACATCACTGTGTAAGAGCAGCCCGGCCAGACATCATGGCTGTCCACTATGACCAGCCCAGGCTGTGTAAGAGCAGTCCCGCCAGACATCACTGTGTAAGAGCAGCCCGGCCAGACATCACGGCTGTCCACTATGACCTGCCCAGGCTGTGTAAGAGCAGCCCGGCCAGACATCACGGCCGCCCACTATGACCTGCCAAGGCTGTGTAAGAGCAGTCCGGCCAGACATCATGGCTGTCCACTATGACCTGCCCAGGCTGTGTAAGAGCAGCCCGGCCAGACATCATGGCTGTCCACTATGACCAGCCCAGGCTTTATTTGGATGATACTCTATATAGAAAATGTTTACATTTTAATACAAGAAAAACTTGATGCAAAGAGTCTGCGCTCATAAATCTACTTTCGTTTTCAATACATTTGTCTGCATTTGAGGTCATATACCACTATTGCATTTCCCATAGGTCTCCATTATAGCCTTTTGGCCTACAACCCCTATTCCTATATCGGAACGGATGAAAAAACCTAACTGTTTTTAAAGAACTATCTTAGAGACACTCAAAAATGACCAGCAAATTGGGGATAATCTGATGCTTTCAGCCTCTAATAGTTCACTGAAGGTGGCCACCCCCAGAATGGCAGTAAAGAAATTTTACTTTTTGCAAATATACTCTCAGTAAAATTGTATCCATAAAAATGCAAATTTCAGTCAAAATATCCTAAATCAACATGTTTTATGATGGAAACATAATATTTTAATGTTTTATGGGGATTTGTTATGATTTGGGTAATTTAATCCAATCAGAATCTACCTTACAATCTGACTATATGCCCTAATAGACCCTATACTTTTTTCAACCAATCAGAAGCCCCAAATCAATAGTGGTATCTGACCTAAATAGACATTCAAACCTAACTGAAGTTTGTTTTTTCTAGCTAAATTGTTTCATACATTCATTCTGAGGAAAACTGTGTCTTTTGATTTTAGAAAAAAATACTTTTCTACAAATTATGAGGGCTTTAAAGGGCTTCGGCTGATGTCAAATTCATGCGATTTTTACGCGTAAATCCAGAATCTTCAAAATGCCATATCTCGACAACCGTTCCAATCTTTTGTTTCAAATAAAGTGATTTTGAATTGATTTCATCAATAACATGTGATTTTCAACCAGTTGAAGCTCTCTTGAAAATCATTTCTACTGAAAAATGATATTTGTGATTTTCAGGGCTCAAAATAGCAGATTTTACCAAAAAATGCCATTGTTTTTGTATATATTCAAACTCTGCCTTCAAATGGATTAATTAACATTATGCAGCAGTTTATATATGTGAAACCATCAAGAAAATGCAACTTTTCACTTTAAAAATGACAAAAAATAATACTGAGAATATTCTCCCCAACTCCATTTTTAAGGCCATGCCATGTTTTACAATATGCTCATTACACAAGATTGCCTGTAATTGTACAATTTAATGTATTTTTTTAATAGATATTGTTTGTGCCACCTTTACAGGTCATTTTCATGCAGCCATGCAGCCAAAAAGCACTGTTGACAGTACAGATCCATGCAAATTCATTAAAATGAAGGGGGTGGGGTAGATAAAAACTTTAAAAAAAGAAAGAAAATGTCATATTTTTTGCCAACTAAATTATTTAATTTGTAAAATGTATTAAACCGCATAACATATTTGCATATCAACACTAACCGTCAAGACGCGATGAACTCAGAGTCAGAGTTTACCTCAACAGCTTTTTCAAAACAGACATAAGCGCCTTTTCAACATCTTAGCAGACAGACGCAGCTTGTCGCTTTCTGACATTTTTGCCAAAAAAATGTATGCAAAGCCCTCATAAATTAATAAACTTACTAGATATACCTTTAATTGTGTCAAATAGGTGCATTACAGGCCAATAGTGTATACCAGGTGTCAGGTATGGCTAATTTTGTGTCCACAACCCTAATAAAAGAATTTAAATTACCTATATTGCATCATAAAACTTTCAAATATTTAAAAATCATTTAAAAAGTTACAAGAAAAGTCAAAATACAACATAATTCAACATTTCTCACACTTTCAAATCATTGTGTTAGAAAAAAAGTATGTCTCATTTCACTTTTACAACATGCAGAATCTAGCTTTAGGTCATATACCACTATTGCATTTCCCATAGGTCTCCATTATAGCCTTTTGGCCTACAACCCCTATTCCTATATCGGAACGGATGAAAAAACCTAACTGTTTTTAAAGAACTATCTTAGAGACACTCAAAAATGACCAGCAAATTGGGGATAATCTGATGCTTTCAGCCTCTAATAGTTCACTGAAGGTGGCCACCCCCAGAATGGCAGTAAAGAAATTTTACTTTTTGCAAATATACTCTCAGTAAAATTGTATCCATAAAAATGCAAATTTCAGTCAAAATATCCTAAATCAACATGTTTTATGATGGAAACATAATATTTTGATGTTTTATGGGGATTTGTTATGATTTGGGTAATTTAATCCAATCAGAATCTACCTTACAATCTGACTATATGCCCTAATAGACCCTATACTTTTTTCAACCAATCAGAAGCCCCAAATCAATAGTGGTATCTGACCTTGACAGTCAAAATGAAGCATTACAAAATTAGCGATTTCCCGTAAACGAAATTTAAATGCCAAAACTTTCCGATATATCATCGTATTTTCTCATTTCTTAGCAACATTTAATGTAATTTGCCAATAATAATTAATCAAAAGGATTTAAAAACGAGAACAATGTGAAAACATTTGAAACGCAGATATTACGATCGATAAATTTCGTTAAATTTTTCTAAAATTCGTATTACGCATTTAACCATTTGATTTTATAATCAGCCTCGTTTTCAGTCAAAATACAGGGAGACATCGTTTTAATGGAATGATTTTGTATAATTTTTGAATTATTGGTGCATCATTTCTTACAGAAATTCAAGAAATCGCTAAGCAGTTTTATCTCTTGTGTTTTATATCTTATTCTGGTGCGTTTTATAGCATGCTTTAAATGCCATTTAAACATTTTTAATTACAATCCAAACATACTCAACTATCAGTCCTTTTGATTCCCCATGCCTAAGGTCAAAGTACTACCACAGTATGTCCGGCGCCCTCAAGGGTCAAGGGGCGCCAAAAACCTTTAGACTGCTACACAGCCGTCAATAAAATTAACCATGTTTGAGTGAAACGGTGGGACATGCGCCGTGAAGCAGTCTAATAACACCCCCAACCCCCACCTTTGGATGGTTTAATTTGCGGGACCCGCTACGTTTTTTGATATGATTTGCGGCGCGATCCTAAACATGTATAATATTACTTATGTTATATGATGCAATGGATAAATAAAAGGAAAATAAAGGAAAATAGAACCTTAGTGTTTGATTCTAATCACATGCGTAATATTAACTAATTATAATGAAACAAACAAAGTAAAAAAGCGAAATATTCAAAATATTCAATATCGACAAAAGTATGTACTGGCAAATATTCATTAGTAATTACAATTTCGGGGCAAGTTAAACAAAAGCAGGGCAAGTGGCTTTTCAGTCAGGGCAAGTAGACTGTTGAAATCTACTTGCCCTGGGCTATTCCCAATTTTAATTTTCTTGGAGCACTGTTGAGGCGACTACTCTTCTGAAAGTACTTGACAAATTTGTTATGAAACTTCACAGGAATGTTGCTCTTGATGTCTAGTAATACATGTCAGCCGGAAATTCAAGATAGCCGCCATGGCTTAAAATAGATTTTTACAAATACAATTTCTTGCCAGCCACTTCCCAGAAAATAAAAGTGTTATTGATTTGGAACCTTAAACCAAAATGAATGGCATGCATGTGGTTGGTCCTAACCAAAATTCATTTCGATTCGATGTCAAACATGGCAGCCAGCACCCATCTTTGTTTATATACAGTTATATAGGGGAAACGTGTGGCGACTACTCCTCTGGAACAACTTCATGACATTCTAGATGGCTTTTACACAATACAAGTTTGTGGCGACTACTTCTCGAAAACCATAAGTAATATTGCTTTGGAACCTTTACTAAAAATGACTGGCATGACATGTAGTTGGTCCTAACAGGGAGTAAGTATACTTACTCATATACTTACTCCCTGGTCCTAAACAAAAGTAATGTGGCGATTACTCTGAAAAAAACTTGATGGATTTGCATGACACTTTACAGGAATGTTGCTCTTGATGTCTAGTTGGTCCTAAGTAAAAATCAGTTCGACCGAAATTTCAAAAGGCTGCCACAGCTAAATATACATTTTTAAAAATACAAGTTCATCAAAAAATATTAACCAACTATTTCAAACAATAACTTGCCACTTCCTACAACCATTAATCATGAACTTCAGGTGAGGATTCAGCGGCCTCTTTCTCAGTGGATAAGGACGCCTCGGCTTGAGAGATCTATAACAACAAGAATCACTTCGCCAATAAAAATCATAACAATCCATACAATCTTTAATCTTAACTATATGAACAGCTCAAAACCACATTTGCTTACTGATGTCTTCGCCATTCAGTACGCAGTACTATGATTCAATGATCCGGTAGCGTTGGAAAATATGCCCTTAAAGGGACATACGGCAGTCTCGTAGAATTTGCATTAGCACATCAATTTTTATAAATCCAATGTCGTGACCTCGTGACCGGAGGGTCACTCCGTCAGTCAGTCAGCCAGCTGTCACGTTTCGCTTCCGGTCACTTTGGGGATTATAACGAAACTTCACCAAAAATAAGGTGCAGCTCATGGAAAGGAAGCTCTGGGTTGTTAATCGATTCATTTCGTAAAAAGGTCAAGGTCACTGTTATTATACCTAGATCATTGCTTTTCGCTCAATCCCTTGTTTCCCTTAAGAAATGTTATCGAAACTTCACCGCAACTTGCGGCTCATGAAAAAGAAGTTCGGGATTATTATTCGGTCATTTGTCAAAGGTCAAGGACACTATTACTATAAATAGAAATCGGTTTCTGCTCAATAACGTTAGTTTTACGTAAGGGATTTTAACGAAACTTCTCCACAACCAATAGCGGCTCTTGGGGCGAAAAAAGCTCGGGATTGTTATTCGGGTAATTTGTCAAAGGTCAGGGTCACTGTTACTATGATTAGAAAATGAATTTCTGCTCAATAACTGTAGTTTCCCTTGATGGATTTTAACGAAACTTCAACAACACAAAAATCGGCTCAGGCAAATGAAGCTCTGGATTGTTAATCAGGCCATTGTGGGTCAAATTTCAAGGTCATGGTTACTATAAATAGAAAATCAGTTTCTCCATTACTTTAGTTTCACTTGAGGGATTTTAACGAAACGTCAACACAACGTGCGGTTCGTGAAAAGAAAGCTCGAGGTAAAATTGTTATTCAGGTAATTTGGTCAAAGGTCAAGGTCATTGTTACTATAAGTAGAAAATTGATTTCCACTCATTAGCTTTAGTTTCCCTTGAGGGATTTAACGAAACTTCAACACAAGGTATGGCTTATGGAACGGAAGCTCGGCATATTTATTCGGCTCATTTGGTCACCGCAATTATCATGCACACATCCTAGTCAACCACTGGATAAAATATAAACATCCTCTTTTAACTGGCATAATATGCGTGCAGGTACAAGACAGCAATAAGAATGCAAATACATTTCTTAACAATTTTGAAAACTGTAGCTGTTATGTTCATTTTGACCTTGACCTCTGGAGCAAGTTATCAGACTCTGGATTGTCATCCTAGGCAACCAATATGCTACATATGAACACCATCCTTCAAACTGAGGAGTTTAAGCTACGAGGAAACAATAAAAATGCATGCTGACCAGAAGTCCATAAAATCACAAAACGTGTTATAAATGGTTCTAGTATGTGTATATCATTAACAATTGAAAACCGTGACGTGTATATATATTTAGGCGAATGTGACCTTGACCTCATCAACACATCCTAAGCAACCACTGCCAAATACGAACACCATCCTTCTATTGATGTATGACGAGTTTAAGTTACAAATGCATGCTGAGCCCATATGACCATAAGTTACCCCCCCCCCACCCACTACCACCCCACAATGCATGCTGAGCCCATATGACCATAAGTACCCGCACACACCTCCCATAAGGCATGCTGAGCCCATATGACCATATGTCCCCCAACCCCACAAGGCATGCTGAGCCCATATGACCATAAGTATCCCAATCCCCCACCCCACCCCCACATTGCAGGCTGAGCCCATATGACCATAAGTCCCCTCACCATACCCACAATGGATGCTGAGCCCATATGACCATAAATCCCCCACCAACACCCCCTAAATGCAGGCTGAGCCCAATTGACCATAAGTCCCGACACCCAAACACACACAAGGCATGCTGAGCCCATATGACCATAAGTCCCCACGCACCCGCACCCCTATCTCCAAAACCCAGGAAGGAGGATCCGTTCATCAACTCGCTAAAGCTGTTCCATATTGTATGCAATATCATAACGTATGACATGTAAGCAATTATATTAAAAAGTAATCGGGCCAAAAGGCTTCGTGGCACATGTCGAGTACTACTGAAAAATAGCAAGACCCCGAAACCTGTGTTGCGTAGCAACCACTGTGCCAAATGTGAACACCCTCCTGCAACTATTGAGGCGGAATTCAGGTTATGTACAAAGCCGACTGACGAACTGACGAGGGTGCGGACGGACGGACGGGACCGACTACAGTATATCCTCATTTTCTTCGAAAAGCGCGTTTATTATTATTAGGTCTGTGCCCAAGCTATCTTTAGGGACCTACCTGGTCATTGAAAAAGAGCATGTTTATTTCTAACAAATTAACATGACCGATAAGCTCATGTATAACAGTTGAGGTACATGACCGATAAGCTCATGTATAACAGTTGAGGCCAGATTATAGATAAGCCCATGTATAACAGTTGAGGCCAGATTATAGATAAACTCATGTATAACAGTTGAGGTACATGACCGATAAGCTCATGTATAACAGTTGAGGCCAGATTATAGATAAGCCCATGTATAACAGTTGAGGCCAGATTATAGATAAACTCATGTATAACAGTTGAGACCCGATTATAGATAAGCTCATGTATACGGCCCGATTATAGATAAGCTCAGTTATAACAGTTGAGACCAGAGTATATATAAGCTCATGTATAACAGTGGAGGCCCGAGTATAGATAAGCTCATGTATAACAGTTGAGGCCCGAGTATAGATAAGCTCAAATATAACAGTTGAGGTACATGACCGATAAGCTCATGTACAACAGTTGAGGCCAGATTATAGATAAGCTCATGTATAACAGTTGAGACCCGATTATAGATAAGCTCATGTATAAGGCCCGATTATAGATAAGCTCATGTATAAGGCCCGAGTATAGATAACCTCATGTATAACAGTTGAGGCCCGAGTATAGATAAGCTCATGTATAACAGTTGAGGTCCGATTATAGATAAGCTCATGTATAACAGTTGAGGCCCGATTATAGATAAGCTCATGTATAACAGTTGAGGCCCGAGTATAGATAAGCTCATGTATAACAGTTGAGGCCCGATTATAGATAAGCTCATGTATAACAGTTGAGGCCCGATTATAGATAAGCTCGTGTATAACAGTTGAGGCCCGATTATAGATAAGCTCATGTGTAGCAGCTGAGGCCCGAGTATAGATTGTTCTTTGAATAGCATTGTGTTTGTTTGCGTGTTGTTTAACGTCATTTTCAACACATGTTAGGTTATATATGACGGTCGATTTTTTTATGGCAGACCACCCACTTTTCCTGGGAAGAACCAGTACTGTACACCTCCCGCCATGCGTAAGACTTTTTGTGGCAGATCACCCATTTTTCATGGAAATAACCAGTACTGTACACCTCCCGCAATCCGTAAGAATTGACACTTCTTCACTTACAAGTCGCACTCCCGGTGGGATTCGAATCCGCAGCGGCAAGAGGCGAAGGTTTATGTACAACGGGTCTTAGTTTTGAGGAATACATCTTCCACAGATAGTACAAACCGTTCACAAGATAGTTATCCGCAAGAATCGGCAATTATATTAAATAGTGTCTAGGGAAGACCTATATAGTACTTTGTACTTGACTGGATGGATGAAACAAAACAATTTAGCAACACTTTATTATACAACTTTTTGATAATCATTTACTGTTTTCGGAAGAAGAAAAAAAGGAAAACTAAGGATTTTTTTTTATGTTTTAATCTCATCACCTGATACAAACTTGAGTAGCACCATTTTTTGCTCATGCAATTGTAAGTCTAACCTTGATTTGCAGTTATCTATACAAATCACCCCCACCATTATTTGTGTGTTTGAAATAAAATGTGATCATAGGCTACATTTGAGACACATAGAAGCAACACATTTGAATTAAACGTGTTGTGTTTTTTTATTCAAACATGGAGGGTATTAAATCGAAAAAGAACAGAACCTATTATCAATATAGGGCCTCAGATCAAATACAATGTTATTATTACTCAATGGTGAATTACACCTGGTAATAACCGGTGAATTAACTGTCATATTCATTGAACCGTGAAAGGGACCCTGTGGACAAAAAGTGAGCAATGCCCACTATAACTCGGGGGTGGAAAAAAAAGTGTATCTTAATTTAAAACATCTTTCAAATAATCCGTGATATTAATTTTGTTATCTTTTTTTTTCATCCGATTTAATATCACATAAATACAAATCATGGCAACTAATTACATTATTGACTTTGTTCACAATAAATTCCCATTGCACGCCGGTAACCGATTCACCCTTCTACGAATACACGAGGTCTAATGATCTCAATGGATTACAGAGAGTAGAATTTCCTCCCGCGTATTAACCACACTATTTTCCATCACAAATCGTTATGTAATTACATATTAATGGCATACAAACGGCTGTTTTTCTGGTGCATTACGAATTGAATTTTATATCGTGTCAATTTTTCATTGAATTTTAAACTGTGATCAAATTATTTTTTAAAGTTTTCCCCAAAAGACTGATTCGAAGGGTGGCAATTGGAATAGCTCTATCGAGAAAAGTGCACGTTTCTCATCTCGAAAAATTGTCATCGATTTGACTCGGAATTTTAACTACATCTTGGACTAAAAGTTTTGGATTTTTACATCTTTTGAAAGGTAAATACCTTTTCTATCAGTTCGCTAAGTAGCACGGAACAGGTATGCCCCGATTAAAAGAAATCCAGCATTTTACGAAGAATGTCTTTGTTAAAATTTTCGATTTTCTTCCCTCTGGAGTCTTACTTTATCATACAATCTACGCTATGTAGTATGTATCGGACTTAGTGCGAATCTTGATTTTTAAAAAAAATAACTTGACAGGTTTTACTGATATGAAACATAACATCATCAATGTGTGTTTTATTCTAACTGAACCAGGTGTTGTCAGCTGTTTGTCACTTTCAACAGGTATATTTTACAGATAAACTTTAAAATAATTACCCGACCAATTTGTTAACAGATGTATTCAGCTGGAAATTAAAAATAAATAATCTAATATTTCAGAATTACTCTCCACTGAATAAGATCCTTACAATGTCAACTGGCACTACCGGTCGGGGCAAGAAAAGGTCGAGGGCCCAGGCGAATGGAAACGAGGAAGGGGCCAGTACCTCGTCGGGGGCAGCAGCCCCTAAACAGCCATCGAAAGCGAATAACAAGCTGATGAGCACAAGCCTAAAAAGGTAACAAATCGCTTAACTTATATAATTTTGTCGATGGTCGATAAATCATCTACACAAAGGTGAAGTCCTATTCGTATATATATCTGGTTGAATATTCAGCCAGTGCAGAGTAGTTTACACCAGGCTTATGCTGGTTATGGTTATTGGACGCGTTATGTACATTATACCTCATTTGCATATAAGCTTTGACATGCTGCCTCGGCTTTACTGTTTGATATATTTTTTTAAATTTTGCTGTATTTCTTGACTGGTGTCATTTTACTTGCACAACCGTTTAAATTTTTAAGATCGGTGAACTGGTTTTTGAGAAAAGTGTGTTTTTTGTTTTTCAATTGATGCTAGACCAATTTGTGTTTTCAGCCAGATTTAGCATCTTGATGTAGAAGTTGTTGATTTTTTTTGTCGAATCATTGAGATCAAAATGTACGAAGGCGAACACAATATCTAACACTAGAATATATCTTATTTTCCTTTACCATTTCAATGAATTTTAGACAATACAAATACCAATATGTCGTATTTTTGGGGGGGAAGTTTTATGAAGCCTATACAATAGAAATAGTTCCTATAAGCATGTAGGTTAAATTACTGCTCAGTTATTTGAGAAATGATATTGATACTGTAATAAAAGTGCAAGATCTGAATGCATTAATTTGAATTTCATGCCTATATTAAAGAAGCTATTCCGCCAGCAACACCAATTTTTACAACACATATGTCCACCGTTTCTTAGCCTACTCAGACGACGAGGTAAACAGTATAACTTGCATATATTTTGAGAATACAAGCTCCTCTGACACTCTTAATTTTACGCATATTTAGTCGGGTATTTTAAGAAACCTTTACTTTTAATCGACACATATACATTATTGTAGGATCTGAACACCTGGATAGAGTTTTTGATGAACATTTTTGTAGTGTAATTTTGCCGTTATTTGGCAGGTTAGTTTCTTTAAACAGTTTTTCCGATTTTGTGGTTAATTTTGAACGGCCCAGTTGATAGCATGTTCTGCTCAATCTGGAAAGTAGTGCCTCCGTGTTTGAGAGGGTAAAGATGCTGAGTTTGAAACCCTGTCCTCTCTCACCGCTGCAGGTTTGATCCCACTGAGAGGTTGAATTGTAAGTGAAAAAGTGTTGGATTCTTACGGATGGCGGGAGGTAAACAGTACCTTTACCAGGGAATATGTTGGTGGTCTGTCTTCACCACGAAGAATCGACTGTCACAACACAGCCTAAAATGTGCTGAGAAATGAGGTTAAACACCAAACAAAAAAAATGAATATGGGGTTCACAGGTACCACTGTGACCTTAGACAAGACACCCTCCATTTCGTGGCGCAGCCGGTAGCGCGGCGGATTTGTAACCGGAGGCCCCGGGTTCAATCTTTTGTGGTGCCACTGAGTTTCGTTGGTGTGTTCTTGGGCAAGACACTTTCCCTTAGCCCCGTCTGTCGGATGGGGACGTAAACCGGGCGGTCCGGTGTATCGGTCTATCCTCCGAGCACGTTAAAGAACCATAGGAATCTATTCGATAATAAGGGTAGGGCACGGTTCCCGGATTCCTATGTATCCTTCCCCTCTCTCTGGGGCGGCTCTAAATAACCTATACTGTGTTGATGAGCCGTTAAACAACATTCAACAACATTCATCCATTGGATGGTCTCCGTGGCCGAATGGTAAACAATGTTGCACTGTAAACCTTCGCCTCTCACCGCTGCGGGTTCGAATCCCACTGGGAGCTCGACTTGTAAGTGAGGAAATGGCGGGAGGTTTACAGTACTGGTTCTACCCAGGAAAAGTGGGTGGTCTGCCTCCACCACAAAAAAATAAATGACTGTCATATGTATAACCATACACGTGTTGAAAATGACGTAAAATACCATACAAACAAACCGTCGGCTGGGGACGATTAAGTTTAACTGGGTGGTCCAATTTCAGAGTCGCTCCTTCGAGTACTTCAAGCACAGGGTCTTCCACAGGCCATTTAAGAGCATATTCCCCCTATCCTTTAGTTCTAAAATCTAATTGTCCCCTACTCCTTAATTAACCCCCTATCCTTTGATCTCTCTGCCCTATCCCTTAAAAAGAATAAATTGCCAAATGCCTGTCTATAAATAGCTACTTGTAGGCTATACTTCTTAAAAATCCTTCCATTTACAGTTGAAATATACTTCAAATTGCATCTAAATAAATCAGGAAAATTTTCGTGGAAGACCCTGAAGCAATAGGAATATATTCCATAAGGCCAAAAATAAAATTATGTTTGTTTCCCCTTCCCGACCCATGCAAAAAAGGGTTGGGTAGGTAGGTAGGTAAAATATTTTTTTTATTTCATTTCTTTTATTTGAGATCAAAACTGGAATACATGCTACCTATAAGACACATTTAAGACAAAAAAAAAAAAAAAAAAAAAAAAAAAAAAGCCAGTGTCGAAAAAATAATTCGGGTCGCGACAATTTCGGTGGGTCGGTCGGGAAGGGGAAACAAACATAATTTTATTTTTGGCCTAATAAAGAGTAGGGAATGGTCTCGGATTCCTGTTATATACTTGCTCATCTCTGGGACGGGTCCCGGATTCCTATTATATCCTTGCCTCCTCTCTGGCGCGTGTCCTGGATTCCAATTATATCCTTGCCTCCTCTCTGGGGCGGGTCCCGGATTCCTATTATATCCTTGCCTCCTCTCTTGGGCGGGTCCCGGATTCCTGTGATATCCTTGCCTCCTCTCTGGGGCGGCTCGAAAAAACCTCAACAATCGGTATGGTGATGAGCTAGTCTCAATCCCGCCATCAATAGGCAACTTTTACAACATATACACCATTTCGAAACCTACTGAGGACGAGGTATTTGTATAACTTGCATATTTTGCGAACCTAAACTCTATAAGGCCTAAAAAAAAAAGTGTGTTTCTGGTTTCACCCTGTCAAAAAGTTAGGGTAGGTAGGATGAAAAAGTTTTTTTTTTAGATCTTTTTTTTATATATATTGTTCGCATATATTATGCCATTTTTGTACTAAGGTAACTTCTTGATAACCTTTGCAAACAGTTTGGATCCAGATTAGATGTTTAACTACTCTGGCTAATAAAATTATCATCTGAATAAAAATATTTGTTGTTTGATTGAATATATATATATTTTTTTATTTTTTATTTTTTTCGCTAAAAATATTTAGGGTCGGCGGTGAAAAAGTAGGGTCGGTCGGGAAACCGGAAACACACATATTTTTTTGTTAGGCCTAAACTCAATATAAACAGCTTTAACCAGCCAGACAAAATCCCAAAACTGAAGGTCAAATTAAGAGTTACCAACTTATAATTCATTTGACGCATATTCATGTAATCACGGGTATTTTAAGAACATGTGAATAAACCTATACATTATTATATGACCTGAACACCTGGATAGAGTTTCCATAAACGGTTGTGTAGTGTAATTTTGTCGCTATTTGGCGGGTTAGTTTCCTTCATCAGCAATTCAATGAATATTGATTTGTATTTCCTCTTAGTATCAAGAGTCTCGGATCATTTCTTATTAAGTTCCAGAGTTTCGAAGACATGATCAAATCTACATGTCTAAATATTTTAGCACCAAAAAATTGCCCCTCAAATGCAGTTTAATTCATCGTACATTCCATTTTGCATTTTTTGTCTAGCTACGTCCCTGCTAAATTATCATTACCATTCAACATTTTTCACAAGTGTGCAGATAATATCTATCAGATATCTAACACTTGGTACAAACATAAGAAGTTTTACTAAGGTGATTTCTTTCATAATTTTTAATGGCGTAGGCAAAAAAAAGAGGAGTTTTTCCTATTGCATGCTCTAAAAAAAAAAGGGTAGGTCGATGCTTTTTTTTCCATTTTTTTTTTGGAGCAAGATATTGCAAGATTCTACATGTATTTATCTCATAAACCCCATACAAGTTGATGATACAACTGAAAGTTTCTCTGTGGTATCAGTTTACCTCGATATATTGTGATCAGGGGCATACCTGGAGCATTTTAAAATGTACGCCAGATATGAGAAGCGTAGCTGCGAACCGAGACGCTGCGAGTGGGGGGTAGGTCTGGGAGGGAGGGTTCCCCCTCCCGCCGGTCGGGGTTTGGGCCTCCTCCAAGAATTTTTTGAAAATTAGGCGGCAAATGATGCGTTCTCAAGCTATATTTCAGCGTTAATATGGCATTTTGGACTTTTTATTTTTTCACTTTTGCTGACGAATTGTACGCATTGGCGTACGTGCGTATGCCTGGATACGCGCCTGGTGATAAATCATTGTTTAGAACAATTTTTTTTTTCAATTTTTTTTTTCATAAAAAGTTTTAGGTTCGGCCCCTTAAAAATAGGGTCGTTCGGGCCACCGGAAACACAGGTATTTTTTGGCCTTATTAAATTAACTCTCCCCACCCAGGCAACCACACACACTCTATGCCAGATTTCTTGAAATTGTCTCCTTTCCTTCTACTGTGCAAAGTATTTGAAGCTGAGAGACAACACTACTGTTATATAATACTTAATACTAGTCAATAATTTTCATATCTCATTTTGTTATCAGTTCATTGACAGTCAGAGCTCTAGATAAGCTGCGTATCTGCGTAATTTAAGCAAATAAATGAGCCAAAAAACGCAAAAGATTTCTTTCTATGCGTACTAAAAACGTAAAAAAATAAATAAGAAAAACACCAACGATTTATTTCAATGCGTACCAAAACGAAATACACCTCGTTTTGCAATCTCCATCTTCTGAATTAAATGGTTTGCTTGATTGTCGAATTGTTCTGTTCCCTACTCGTCAAACGTTTGTAGAATATGTTCCTAGTACTGTATGATGCAAGACTCGATTAGAACATATTGAGAACGAGTCTACGTTTGACTAAACGAACATTTCACAGACGGGTTTCGGGTTATATTTACTTTATAAAACGTGTTGAATTGAGGTATCATTATTAGGTACTGTAATCCAGTCTGCGTATTGATATCCTGTCAAATTTTCCCGTAAAATACGAAAACATGTCAGGTAAAAGCATTCGCGGAAGGAAAAAATGCATAGACATCGTTCCAAACGTAAATAAAATCATCAGCTATATTTCCGTTAAAGCAGATGTGTCGTCTAGCTGTGTCAATTGTCCAGCCAATAATATTTGATTTGATTGATTTGATTGATCAAAGTGTTTCAAAGTCAAAAAAGAAACACGATGGAGGCACAATTTCAGATAAAATTATTGCCGGCTGGAAGTTGAAATTGACATGGCTTGTAGTTGAGACTAATGGCGATGGTGTATTGTAAAATTTACAATAACTATCAGTAGTTGAAGATTTTTTTTTTATAAAAAACGAAGGATAATAAATATTGATCAAAAAATTTGACTGGGTTAAAAAAAAAATATATAAAAAATGATGGGTAAAAAACCCAAATAGCAAAAACCTTATCTAGAGCTCTGGACAGTGATTCGATACATGAGGGATTTTTTCCTGTTTAAAGGTACTAAGCCTCACGTGACAGTTGTGACTTGTAGGCATGGGTGTGTGTGTCCTATCTAAGTTTGCTGTTGCTACTGCCTGTTAAATACCAAGCTTTACCTTATTATTTATTTATTGCCATGCTCACAATCTCCCCCCACACATTTTAGCACACATGCTCAATGAGGCAAAAAAAAAAGGGTATATTTCCCAAAAAAATCAGGGTAGGTCGGTAGGAAAATCTTTTTTTTGTTTTGCCCCAAAAAGTGTCGGGGCCTTAAAAATAGGGTTGGTTGGAAGTCAACCCTTAAAAGTTTAGTGTCGGGGCCTTAAAAATAGCGTTGGTCCGAAGACCAGAAACAAACCTTTTTTTTTTGCCTGACCGCTCTTTGTTCGTCCGTTAACTATTGCTTAAACGACTTCTCCTGATGTTAAACCGCTTGGTGAGTTTTGACCGAAATCCACATGGATGAACCTAAGGTCAGTTACTTCCAAATTTGTTAAATTTAGGTCAGCGTGACATCCAAGATGACCGCCATTATCATAAAAGGTTGAAACCCTAAAAAATCTTCTCCTTAAGAACCACTGAAACTAATTTGTTCAAATGTCAAACCGGGGGTCAAAATTTAAGAGTCGCGTGTTTTACAAACACTTTCATAGGGAAAAACTTAAAAAATCTTTATTTGAAACCACAAGGTATTATAGTGCTCTATATTTTGTGTAGCATAAGCAATAATGCTTCAAAGTTCTTTACCAAGTTCGTTCCGACGGTGTCCCTGAGGTCAAATCTGGACCCACCCCTGGGGTCACAGTTTTTGTTGAGCCTGTTTACGGATCCCAATGTCCTCCGGGCGTACGTGTTTCATTTTGTCCATCCTCGAGTTCGATTTTCTTTTCTTAATAGCTTCTTCGTTACTTGCAGCATTTTCACCAAACTCCACCAGAATGTTTATTATATGGATCCAACATCACATGCAATTTTTCAGGTCGCTGTTAATACCTTAGATGAAATATAGGTCATATCTATTCTCCGCCACAACATGCTTATCTTGGTCAGAGCTCTAGATATAAGCTGCGTATCTGAGTAATTTACGCAAATAAATGAGCCAAAAAACGTAAACAATATAAGAAGCTAGTTTAAAACAGACAATATTTATTTCAATGCTTAGAGAAACATAAATATACAGTGTTTACAATTTTTGTCGATCGGAGAATTTATGGTTTATTCTATTGTCAGCTGTTGGTTACTCGTCAGTTGAGTGTAGAATATATTCATATGCTATATGATGCAAGACTCGATTAGAACATATTCAAAACAAACACACATGTGTAGAATATATTCATATGCTCTATGATGCAAGACTCGATTAGAACATATTCAAAACAAACACACGTGTGTAGAATATGTTCATATGCTATATGATGCAAGACTCGATTAGAACATATTCAAAACAAACACACATGTGTAGAATATGTTCATATGCTGTATGATGCAAGACTCGATTAGAACATATTCAAAACAAACACACGTGTAGAATATGCTCATAAGCTATATGATGCAAGACTCGATTAGAACATATTCAAAACAAACACACATGTGTAGAAAATGTTCATATGCTATATGATGCAAGAATCGATTAGAACATATTCAAAACAAACACACGTGTAGAATATGTTCATATGCTATATGATGCAAGACTCGATTAGAACATATTCAAAACAAACACACGTGTGTAGAATATGTTCATATGCTATATGATGCAAGACTCGATTAAAACATATTCAAAACAAACACACATGTGTAGAATATATTCATATGCTATATGATGCAAGACTCGATTAGAACATATTCAAAACAAACACACATGTGTAGAATATGTTCATATGCTCTATGATGCAAGACTCGATTAGAACATATTCAAAACAAACACACATGTGTAGAATATATTCATATGCTCTATGATGCAAGACTCGATTAGAACATATTCAAAACAAACACAGGTGTGTAGAATATGTTCATATGCTATATGATGCAAGACTCGATTAGAACATATTCAAAACAAACACACATGTGTAAAATATGTTCATATGCTATATGATGCAAGACTCGATTAGAACATATTCAAAACAAACACACGTGTATACCTGGACTTTTTTCGGAAAAAGGGGAATAGGACCCGTCCCTTCAATAGAGGAAAAAAAGTATGATTTAGAGTTAAAGGGGAAAACATAATGCCGTTTCAAGATATAAGGGGAACAGTGTACCTTGTATTTGTATTGGGCAGAAATTGAAGATTTGGGTGTGCAAAGATGCAAAAGAGGTACATTTCATTTTAGATAAACTGTCCTCTATAAATGTATCCCAAACATAATAATGTTGAGAAAGTTAGAGAGGGAAATAATGTTAAACAAAAAAAAATGTTTAGGGGAATTTTCTCAGCCGAAGAGGGGAAAAAAGTTGTCTGTTTTGCTAGGGGAAGAGTCCGATATATGTTGATGAAGGAAAAAAAGCCCTGTTCACAGATACATATTTATAGTTGACACTGTACAGTTTACAATAATTCTGAGTAACTGAAGGAAAAAAATGCAAATGAAGGATAAAAATATTGGCAAGATTTTTTTTAAATATTGGGTTAAAAAACTCAAATATAAAAAATGAAGGGTAAAAAATCCAATAGTAAATTCCTTATCTAGAGCTCTGATTGCATCTTTAATGCAGGATTTTCACAACATTTCACCAGAATGTTCCTTATGTATGCATCGGACATCATATAGCAAAATTTCTGTTCGCTGTGACCTACTTTTGACGAAATATAGGCCACGATCGGTCTCCATGACGACATAGGTATCTTGCTTCTTTCTTGCATGATTTTCATCAAATTTCTGACATATGCAAAATTTATGTTCGCTGTGACCTACTTTCGACGAAATATAGGTCACGACCGGACATCGCTATGACAACATGGATACTCTTGCTTCTTTATAGTAGGATTTTCACCAAACTTCACCAGAATGTTCTTTATATGCATCTTAAATCATGTGAAAAATTTTGGGTAGCTGTGACCTACTTTCGTCGAAATGTAGGTCACATGCGGTCTCTTGCTACGACACCATCCCCCCTCCCAAGATGTGCATGTCGATTCCACGTCAAAATGGAACTTGTATATCAGAGTCAGGGCATTTTTTTAAATTTAACTGCATTGTGATTTTTTAGCAGTTTATTTTCAATGAGGGCATCCACATTTCTGCAGTTAATAACCCACCCTCCCAGCCAAATGCAAGACTGGCTATGTCCTTATGTATGGGGGCGTCCGTGGCCTAGTGGTTAACGTCTCTGACTTGAAATCACTTGCCCCTCACCGCTGTAGGTTCGATCCCTCAGGGGCCTAGGAATCTTTATGTGAGGAAGCTATCCAGCTGGCTTGCGGAACGTCGGTGGTTCTACCAAGGTGCCCGCCCGTGCACGAAAATTGCCCGGAGGGGCACCTGGGGTCTTCCTCCACCAGTGGAAGCTGGAAAGTCGCCGTATGACCTTAGCTGTTGGTGCGACTATAAAATCCAATTCAATTCATGTCCTTACGTTTGTTCATGTTTGTAATATTTGAGACAAGCTATCATCAAATAAAAATTATCGTCTTCAAACATAAGTGGTTCAGAGCTATTCAGAATAAGACTGATAAACATTTTTAGGATTTAAGGTATTATTTTGATTCTGATTAAAGTAAACTATAACCACTGAGACGACAGCCAGTCCCAAATGCATGCACAGCCATTGCAGTACATTCTGAGTGTGTAATATGGATGAGCTAAGACTGGGAGACATTTCTACTAGTAACCAACCCCTCATTTCCTGCTGTTTTCATTTCCAGTGTTAGTTTTACAGAACCTAGGACTGAGATAAGTCAAGCTTTTAAACCTTGAACAAGTAAACCTACATGGGGATTGCATAACCATCTCTAACCATCTATATATATATACTCGGTAAAAAAAGTTTTGGACCAGGGTATATAAAGTCATATAAAAATAAAACTAGTGGACAGAATTAAGTACCGTATTTTACCTTGTATAGTACGCACCGGTGTATATTACGCACCCCCTTCTCAGAGGTCAAAACTGGGGTAAAAAAGTTGTTTCCGTGTATAATACGCATCAAAATATCAGTGCTCAAGAAATAGGATAGCCCGACGCCCGGGGCTCCTCGAAATCCATTCCGGGCCTGTCTCATTTTGCAGACGAGGAGCCCGTCGGGCCTGTCTAAAAAAAAAAAAAAAAAAAAAAAAAATCCCCCCAAAAATCTGTTTTACTGAATCTCAAGCTCAAGTTCCTCAAGACAAAATACTCCCATGTGTATTGTGAACTGTGAAATCACTTGCAATAAAGTAATTAAAATGTGTTATACACACATTGAAACAATAAGAAGTTCGAATATTTTGCCTGGCTTCGTGTCGGCAGTTTGTCACAACTTTGAGGTCGACATTTGTTGACATAAAACTCATTATTCTGCTATTAGGGTTTTGTTTTCTTTCCTTTGTGATAAGAAATACCGTTTTGTCATTAAAAACACACTAATGCATGAAAAAAAATCGTTATTGATGGTATTTCGATTGAATGTTTGTGAAATGTTCGGGCCGTAAAAGTGCGGTGTCATAGTAGTTCGGATGGTACATAATTTCGGATTTTTTTTTATTTTTTTTATTTTATTTATTTTATTTTTTTACATAATCAAATAAGAAAAACTGTCCTTTACAAATACATGTTGGTGGAAATAAAAAAAAATATATACTGTATATGTATAAATACAGATATAAAGTATATTTCTATTCATTATTTAAGGTGTAAGGAGTTCCTGGAATCCTACTTTTAAATGAATTCTAGTCTAGGCTCCTAATTCTTTACTTGGAGAAAGTGGTGACAAAAAGAAAAAATATAGCCAGAGGAGGCTCTGATAGTCTCATAAAACCTTATTAAAATTTGGCTCCAAGTTTAGCTCCAGTTTCACCAAGTCGGCTCTGATTATTATCGTTTGGCAAAAGTGCTAGTACTCTCCTTTGCATTGGTTATAAATTACTATGTAATATTCTATTCTAACATATTTTAAACGAAATGGTAAATAAGTCCGCTGACCAGGGTGCATAAAGTGGTAGCAAAAAGAAAAATCTAGTCAGAGGAGGTTCTGAGCTCGATTAATACATACGTAACAAATTTGTGCTATAAAAGTGAATAAAGACACATTTCCAATAAGAAAAAAATATTGGACCTTTCCATTTTAAATCAGGGCCTGTCCATTTCAAATCAGGGCCTGTCCATTTCAAATCGGGGCCTGTCCATTTTCAGAAGCAACAAGCCCTGGGCCTGTCTCTTAAAATAATTTTCTTTGAGCACTGAATATTAGTTTTTCTAGATAAACCATTTGACGAAAATAAAAGGTTAAATTGTTTTTTTAATCACGATCGAGAAAATTAGCGTACAAAAGAAAACAACACCGGAACAATATAATTACTTCAATCATTAATTGCCAATCTTCAGGGCAGTACCTATCTCGTATCGTCTCATCAACTCATCAAAGAGCCGATTATAATGCCGCAGATAATTGTCCGTAATCCGATAATTACATCTACTAAAACAAAAACAACAAAGTCGTTGGTTACTGCAATCCATTACGCCGATTATACTAACATTGTGTATTCATGGGAACCAGTGCTTATCATAAGTGTACCATAAGTGTAACGCATGATCAGTTACCTGTACCCCGTGGCTAAATCTGGTAAAGGTCACATGACGTGTCAAAGTGCATCCTCAGAAATAGTCGCTACTTGCGGCAACTTCAAAGAATTATAGAAATGGAATAACCCACTCTACCCATGTTTAAAGTGTTTTTATACTGCAGCCGAGGTGCGATCTTGTTTGGCCCACTTATCAATCATCAAATGTGTACCGGTAAGCATTATTGAATAATTGCCATTTCAAAGTAGGGTGATTCTGCCTTTCTACGCCGTCTAAAATATATGTCTTTCAAAATAAAGCAAAAACTTCATTAATTTTTTATAAAATATTAGAATAGAATAGAACTGTAACAATACAACATGTACCAGTCTAAACAGCTGGAAGACACGTGATATTACGTCACACGATATAAACAACAAAATCGAGGGACGATTTTTCACACAATTTATTGAAGTTTTACAACAAACATGCAAACATTTATATAAAAACGAGCATAATACACTTTATTCATTTATAATTCGAATTAAGTCAATATATTACTTATATGAAGCGAGTAAATTACGAAAAAATTGTGTATTATCGTTGTTCACAATTTTCTGTCTGTTTGTCGTCAAGGTTTTTCTTCCCAGACATTGATTTTCTGCAAGAAAAAAAAAGTTCTTTTTATTATTTCCTTATATTGTACGCACCCCCCTTTCGGAAACCGTAAAAGTGGTAAAAAAACTGCGTACTATACAAGGTAAAATACGGTATCTTTTTTTAGTAACCAAGGTCTACCCTACCCGGTTAATTTGGTACCAGAAACATTAAATTCCAAACAAGGCCATCAATAAAATGTGTTTGTTTGCCGTGCTCCGACCGACTCACCCGATTCGGCCGCGACTCAAATTTTTTTAATGACCTCGGACCGAAAAAAAATAATTAAATTTTTTTTTTTTTTTTTTTTTTTTAATTTTTTTTTTATTCAAATGATAACTTTATTAGCCAGAGTTGTTAAGCATCTAATCTGGATTACAAAGGTTATCAAAAAGTTGCCTTAGTACAAAAATGGCATAATATATGCGAACAATATATATAAAAAAAATATATCTAAAAATAAAACTTTTTCCTACCTTAAATACACATGAATAAAATAATTATGTGCAAGTCCTTGTGTTTAGTTTTAACAGGGCTTTATATGACAGGGATATGACACGACAGTACAAAAGCTGTTTTCAACTGAAACACTTGTCGTCAAGGTAAGTTTATTGATTATGCGCTACATTTATCGATTTTTTACTACGCTTATCGTGGCTTATCGTGGCGGTATGCGAGAGGCCTCAATGTACGTACCACCCATCTACATGGCAAACGGACATGATGTATCCATGTTTTACTAAATTATTATATATTTTATATTGCCAGAAAGCCAAATAAATAACCTTTCTAATGGTGTAATTTTATTCCAAATAACTGTTAAATAAATAGGCAAAATCTCGAGTTGGAACTGAAATATATCGCATTTTTTCGTTTCTTAAAGTGTTTTCGCATATCACCGTGTGTTTTTTGGTTTGGTCATCAAACATTTATTGTTTAATACATATTTAAATAAGATGCATGGTTAGAAAGCCAAATAAATAACCTTTTTAATGGTGTAACTTTATTCCAAATAACGGTGAAATAAATAGGCAAAATCTCGAGTAGGAACTGAAATATATCGCATTTTTTCGTTTCTTAAAGTGTTTTCGCACATCACCGTGCGTTTATTGGTTTGGTCATCAAACATTTACTGTTTAATACATATTTAAATAAGATGCATCATTAGAAAGCCAAATAAATAGCCTTTTTAATGGTGTAATTTTATTCCAAATAACGGTTAAATAAATAGGCAACATCTCGAGTTGGGACTGAAATATATCGCATTTTTTCTTTTCTTAAAGTGTTTTCACACATCACCGTGTGTTTATTGGTTTGGTCATCAAACTTTTCTTAAAGTTTATTATTTAATACATATTTAAATAAGATGCATGGTTAGAAAGCCAAATAAATAACATTTCTATTGATTTGTTATTTCGAACAATTTCTTCAAAGGTTAAAATGGACGAGGAGATCTAAAAATAAAAGCGTTGCCGCAATCAACAGGCGGTTCATTTGTTGTCATTTGTTGTCTAAATAATGTTTATGGGGATAACAATACAGTATATTTAAATGATTTAATTGAGCAAAATTAAATTATCTTTCTATTTTTTCTATAGATGTTTGTTAACAACAACTGTTAAAACCTCAATTGCATTGTGTGAACAATTAAGAATGTGATTAATGTATTCTATTGGCATAACAATCGATCGAGTAATTAACAAACACACATTTATCAATAAAAGAAGTAAGACCGACAAACGTGGTAATTAATGATAATTCTAACAACACATTATTAATGCTTGTTTTCTTCTCGTTTTTTAGCTCTACTGGCCAAGGGCCAGAAGAGCTTATGGGATGGTGTGTTGTCCGTCTTCCGTCGTCCGTCGTCCGTCGTCCGTCCGTCCGTCGTCCGTCCGTTAACTTTTGCTTGTGTACACTCTAGAGGCCACATTTCTGATGCAATCATCATGAATCTTTGTCAGAATGTTTGTCTCAATGAAATCTCGGTCAAGTTCGAAAATGGGTCATGTGGGGTCAAAAACTTGGTCACTAGGTCAAATATTGGAAAAACCTTGTGTACACTCTAAAGGCCATATTTTTGACCCGAGCTTGATGCAACTTTGTCAGAATGTTTGTCTTAATTATATCTTGGTCAAGTTTGAAAATGGGTCACATGGAGTTAAAAACTAGGTCACTAGGTCAAATACTTGAAAAACCTTGTGTACACTCTAGAAGCCGTATTTCTGACCCAATCTTGATGAAACTTTGTCAAAATGTTTGTCTTAATTATATCTTGGTCAAGTTCAAAAATGGGTCACATGGTTTAAAAACTAGGTCACTAGGTCAAACTTTGGAAAAACCGTGTGTACACTCTAGAGGCCATATTTTTGACCTGATCTTGGTGAAACTTTGTCAGAATGTTTGTCTTAATGAACTCTCGGTCAAGTTCAAAAATGGGTCATGTGGGGTCAAAAACTAGGTCACTAGGTCAAATACTTTAAAAAACTTGTGTACACTCTAGAGGTCATATTTGTTACCCAATCTTGATGAAACTTTGTCAAATTGTTTATCTTAATTATATCTTGATCAAGTTCGAAAATGGGTCAGATGAAGTTAAAAACTAGGTCACTAGGTCAAATATTGGAAAAACCTTGTGTACACTCTAGAGGCCATATTTTTGACCCGAGCTTGATGCAACTTTGTCAGAATGTTTATCTTAATTGTTTGTCTCAATGAAATCTCGAACAGGTTCGAAAATGGGTCATGTGGGGTCAAAAACTAGGTCACTAGGTCAAATATTGGAAAAACCTTGTGTACACTCTAGAGGCCATATTTTTGACCCGAGCTTGATGCAACTTTGTCAGAATGTTTGTCTTAATTATATCTTGGTCAAGTTTGAAAATGGGTCACATGGGGTTAAAAACTAGGTCACTAGGTCAAATACTTGAAAAACCTTGTGTACACTCTTTGTCAAAATGTTTGTCTTAATTATATCTTGGTCAAGTTCAAAAATGGGTCACACGGTGCTATAAACTAGGTCACTAGGTCAAACTTTGGAAAAACCGTGTGTACACTCTAGAGGCCATATTTTTGACCCGATCTTGATGCAATTTTGTCAGAATATTTGTCTCAATTATAGCTTGCTAAAGTTCGAAAATGGGTCACACAGGGTCAAACAGGGTCAAAAACTAGGTCACTAGTACACTCTAGAGGCCATATTTCTCACCCGATCTTGATGAAACTTTGTCGAAATGTTGTCTTAACTATATTTTGGTCAAGTTCGAAAATGGGTCCCATGGGGTAAAAAACTAGGTCACTAGGTCAAATACTTGAAAAACCTTGTGTACACTCTAGACACCATGTAGTACGACTCGATTCATCAATGGTATAACAGCCAGTAGAGCGTTCACAGGCCCTCTTGGGCCTCTTGTTTTTATCCCAATGTCGACAAGTAAGATAATCAAAAAAGAGAAGGGCAAACAAAGCTGTCTAACTGCCAAGGTTCAGTGGGAACATATCACTGAGAATTTGGGCTTAACTGGTTGCTACTGTCACTGCATTTTTGCATGTAAATATATTATGGTATTTCTGAAAATGAAAAAAAATATGAAAATACAGAATATTGGTGATCGTTTTATTCCCATATAAAACCAATGCAACCCATCAAAACCTCATTTAGACCTATCTTTACTACACCAGCATTCATTTGCCAGAAATAAATAGAAAAAAAGTATTTAATATAAGTGCATGAAAAGGTGTATTATATCACACTTGCAATATTTGTCGCCATCTTGTTTCGTACGTTTTTAACAAAAACTTGTATTTTCATCGGACTAAAAAAGAGTCAAGTTAACTGTTTACAGAAATATGAATCAACGCAAACCTTAATTTAAACCCTGTTTCATCAAAATATCGTTAATATATTGTAGTATATCGCTTGTAAAGGTACCTATAGATGTGTAACACTTTGCCACTTCAGCGATTTCAGACGCCATTACACGGTAATGTAAACAAAAGAACCCGTTACTAGCAAACCAACTCCCGTCAATTAACACCTAAATCAATATCGATTCAAAAACAAAATTACATACAATTAAAGAGAAACAGTTCATGTTTAAGATTTTACTAAGGATTAACCTATAATTATTAAAAATGCATCGATGTTAGCCGATTTTCTTACCATGATTTTCTCTGTATTCTTCGCATTTGCAGTAAATTTCCAAAATGGCGGAACCGGAAGACAAGTTATTCGGGTTTAAAAGTGGGAGACCAGTCCCTTCATATAAAGCCCTGGTTTTAATAACCTATGCCCTAACATCGTACTAGGGCCTTTACAGTGTTGTAGATTGGATAAGCTTTTGATGTAAAAAAAAAAAAAAAAAAATCCCTACCTACCTACCCACCCTCAAAATTCTCGGTAGGAGTACAGCAAACAAACAATTTTTTATTGATAGCCCAAGATTTGATTAAAAAAATATCGCAACACACACAGGGTCTGTAAAAAATGTTGCAAAGTCCATAAAAAGTAACAGTTATGGACACATTCGAGTAACCAATAAAAAGATTATTATTTTTTCGCAAACTTTCATTGAAACGATAATTATTGTTGATTGTTGATCTATTGTAGATAATAAGGGTTATGGTCGAATGTCATGGTTCAGCGATCATTGTACGGGTTCGAACACTGGCATGGTCCAAAACTTTTTTTACAGAGTATATATCAAATACAGCAAGTTTAACCCTTAACCCCCTACATATGTATATTGGAGTTCTTTCTTTCCATTCTATTTTTGTGACAAAGGGGTGTTTTGGGGGAAATGACTGATAAGCAGCCAGACATTGTAAACTCTGATCAGCCTGGGAGTTACTCGCAAAGGCTACTATAGTCATGCTTAGCGGGTTAAGGGTTAATTAAAATTCCAATTTCTGAGTTTTACCAAAATATATCGCCTTTATAAAGAGACTAGATACAATACATATGTCTGGAGACGGACATTTCTGGCAGATATATTTTCTCAAAATTTAATGAAGAAAACAGCTACTTTTTTATGTCGGGCCATTATTAAACAATTGTTGGTTTGCTGTGCTCCGACCCAAAAAGTTTTAAGTGGGTAGGTAGGTAGGACCTTTTTTTTTTAATACTCAGACCTCTGGCATTTTGCAAAACAGTGTGTTCTTTCTGTTATACACATGCAGTCTGTTTTAATGTGTTTCAGTATAGACTGATTTTTAATAAAAAATAAAATAAATAGAAGTCCCCTAAAATTAAAATGCTTAAAAAAATGTTGGGTAGCTGCCTTTTTTGTGAATAGGTCGGAGCACAGCAAACCAGTATTTTGCTGGCTACTTATTTGCGCCATGACAGCAAAAAGCACTTTTTTTTAGGGTCAACATACAATGTACACTCGACAACATATTGGTGGGAGTGGGGTGGGGGGAGGCCCCCTACATTCCTACGCCTATGAAAGTGCCCCAGTTCTATTTTTGTGGTTAAAGCATTTGTGTGAAGTGTTCTGAATTATTTTCTTTTTATATAACTGAATACAGAGAATTATTTCCCCCATTTTATCTTCCGTTATTTCCAAGAGCTATATTTGAGATTTTTATTTTTCTCCGCAGAATCCAGAAGGAGCTGGCCGAGATAACATTGGACCCACCGCCAAATTGCAGGTTAGTGTTTTTGTTTATTTACAGTTTTTTTTCCCTATATATTAGAGCTACCAAAATACGATACCATTCCCATTGGCAAAAGTCTTGTTTTTTTTCCCAATTGGAGTGAAACAATTTCAAATTCCCTCAAAATATTTTTTAGAGGGGAACTAAACAGAAAAAGGGGAAGAATATTTACTTTTAGGGGAGGGTAATGAAATACTACAAGAACATGTATAAATCCCAATTTAAGGCAAAACAACGCGATTTTTCCCAGTTGAATGGGTACCGATACTATTCCCAAAAGGGTGGGAAAAAAATAATTCCCACAAGCCAGGCAAATAGACATGACTTACACCCCTCTGGCACAAGAGAGCATGATTGTTGAGTGTCAGATTAAACGGACACATGGCAATCTTGATTTTTTCGAAAACTAGCGGCGTCCCGTTAGTTTTTCTACATTATTGCATTTGTTCAATCATTAATGTTAATTATAAGAATTGTATTAAGCCAGTTGTTTTTGCATATTATTATTTTTTGATATTATTGCACCAATAATATATTAAAACTTATAGTATAATAAGACGAAATAGTGAATACTTAAAATTTGATTTATTTAAATGTAACCAGGGTTAAAGTGAAAATGATATGGATATATAAAGCGAGACACCCATTTCAAATATATCAAGATTGCCGTGTGTCCCTTTAACACCAAACTGTTGTAACTACGTGTAAGCAGAGAAGGAGATACAGTTAAACATCCACATGTCACAATGAACTCTCGATGCACAGTATATTATGTATGGTGTACAAGGTTCAAGCAAAGTATTGAATACTAACATCGCTGCATTAAATAATGTGGTAGAGCAGGCCTTTTTCTACTATTCTCTAGGGTCCGACTATCGGACCCGTTCCCAATGCCAAATATAGTTGTTTTTTCCCAATTCTGAAATAAAATTCCCCATTTATTTTTTTTTAATATTTTTTTTTACAAAGTCAGGTCAAATTTACAAATGTTTACAAGGAAATACTATAAAAATAACAATATTTAAATCATGTATCATGTATTGAAACCAGGCAATTAAAACAACCTGATATTTATGTACAACTAACTAACTTATGAAAATTCCCAATTTGAGGCGTAAAGCGATTACATTTTTTCCCAATTGGGCAACATTTACGGCGTAAATTTTCCCAATTTGTCCAGGGTCTTTTTCCCAAAATGGGCAGAAAAAGGCCTGTAGAGGTATATATGACTTATGACAGAATTTTGATTTATTTTAAGTAATTCTTTTTATATATCAATAATAGTTCAAATTAAAGGCATACATAGGCACTAAGGGTGTCTATATATAGATTAGGCCTTAATATATCAATAATAGTTTACATTAAGCATTAACAGAGGCAGTGTACCAAGGGTGCCTATATATAGATTTGCCTTTTGATGGTTGTAACAACACCCAATTTATACACTCTGATTTTATCTTCTTGATCTCATGACAATGGAAATGCTGTCAATGCATTATTGATGTATATATTTCGAGTCGCTCGTATTGATAGTGGGACTGGTGTGGTGCGGTGGATAGCTTGGTGTACTTAAAACTGGAGGACCCTGGGTCAAGCGTTATTGGTGCCACTGAGTTTTGGGGTAGTACACTTTACCTTAGGCCAAAAAAAAACAAACCTGTGTTTCCGGTGGCCCGACCGATCCTATTTTTAAGGGGCCGACCCTAAAACTTTTTATGAAAAAAAATTAAAAAAAATAGTTTATTTGTTGTATCACAATATATCGAGGTAAACTTACATCACAGAGAAACTTTCAGCTGTATCATCAACTTGTATGGGGTTTATGTGATAAATACATGTAGAATCTCACAATATCTTGCTCCAAAAAAAAAAAAAAAAAAAAAAAAATGCCTACCGACCGACCCTCTTTTTTCAGAGCATGCAATAGGAAACACACCTATTTCTTTTTGTTGGCCTAAGCCTCGTCGAAACCGAATGGTGTAGTGGGAGTCTAGCCTTTGAGCCCGTTAATGAACGATAGAGAGTCCGTTAATGAACGATAGTAAGAATAAGGCCGGTTCCCAGATTCCTATCCTATGTCCTTCATCTCTGTCTGGCGTGGCACTAAATAGCCTATTGTGTGTTGATGAGCCGTTAAATAACATTGAGATAAATTTCGGATGGTAGGAAGTATACAGTACCAGGGGCGGATCCAGGATTTCAGCTTAGGGGGGGGCGTAAGATTTTGGTTAATTTTCGGGTCCGTTTCTAGCCTCATAAAACGGTTGCGGTAGTGCATTGATAGGGTAAAAAAGTCCGTTTTCAAATAAAAGGAATTATCAATGTGTTAATTAAACCACTCATTAGCCATTATGCGTCGAGCGAGCGAAATTGTTTTGTTATACTGAGGGCGTGCATCGAAATTGTTTGATATTTTATCTACAGTAACATGGACATACATGTATGAATAAAAAAAGTCCGTTTTCAAATAAAAGGATTTAACAATGTGTTAATTAAACCACTCATTAGCCATTATGCGTCGAGCGAGCGAAGCGAGCGAAAAAAAAAATTATACTGAGGGCGTGCATCGAAATTGTTTGATATTTTATCTACAGTTACATGGACATACATGTATGAATAAAAAGTCTGTTTTCAAATAAAAGGATTTAACAATGTGTTAATTAAACCACTCATTAGTCATTATGCGTAGAGCGAGCGAGAATTTTTTTTATACTGAGGGCGTGCATCGAAATTGTTTGATATTTTATCTACAGTAACATGAACATACATGTATGAATAAAAAAGTCCGTTTTAAAATAAAAGGTTTTAACAATTTGTTAATTAAACCACTCATTAGCCATTATGCGTCAAGCGAGCGAAAAAAAATAATACTGAGGGCGTGCATCGAAATTGTTTGATATTTTATCTACAGTAACATGGACATGTATGAATAAAAAAAGTCCGTTTTCAAATAAAAGGATTTAACAATGTATTAATTAAACCACTCATTAGTCATTATGTGTAGAGCGAGCGAAGCGAGCGAGAAATTTTTTAATACTGAGGGCGTGCATCGAAATTGTTTGATATTATATCTACAGTAACATGGACATACATGTATGATCCGGAATTTTTAGGGGGGGCGCGCGCCGGGTGCGCCCCCCCCCCCCCCCTGGATCCGCTAGTGAGTACTGGCTCTAACCAGGAAAAGATGGGTGGTCTGCCTCCACCACAAACAAATTTTCCTGCCCTGTACAATATAGACAATAAATTTATACCCCGAATGTTAAAGGGACACTGCAGTGTTTTTATAAAATCTTAATTTATTAAGCATGCATAATCAATTTTACCTTTACATGTGCATGCCTATAATTAAATAAAATTCAAAAGTTTACAGTTTTGTTCGTTATTCTATAAAAAAATTCCTACGTTTTATATCTTATTGGTGCAATATCATATGAGCTAAGATACATGGTAAAAAGCATTGCTTAGAACTGTTCTTATAATTAATATTAATGATTTGCAATATATACTTAACTCCATTAAAAGTGCAAAAATTTTTTTTGGTGTTTTAAAAAGGCTCCAAGATCAATTTTAGTGTTATGTACATTTTAGAAATTATCCACATTCCCTTTAAATCTGGTGACCGATAAATTCATGTATAAGTAAAATTGGAATTATGCAAAAATCACGTGCACACCAAACTTGCGTTTTTAATGGCGTTAAGTATATATGTAATACAGTTATGTATAAAACTAACATGGCACTGCACGTTTTAAAAAATCAAGATTACCATGTGTCCCTTTAAGAAGTGTGTATCAATACTTGTTTTATGTTAAATCTGCCCCTGCAGGTTACTGCTCCCTAATGCAGGTGTTTCTGATGGGAAATGTCATCTTTTATCTCATCTCCCTCTGGGGTTGCTGTCCCAGTGTGTATAGCATGATGTGTTAATTAACAACTAAGACTCGTTTCATTTCATGTTCAGTACCTTATAGAATGTGAAGAGTTATTTATATACACTACTCAACTTTTATATATAATCGGTCACCCAGTTTTTTTTGAAAATAACAGGAATACTAAAAACTGGAAATCACCGAAACACATACCAATATTTTATTAAGTTTATCAACAAGGTTTTACTTTAGTCCAATCAAGGCAGATTAAGTTTTATAAATCGCTAGCGATATGGGATGAACGACGCCAGTTAAAATTTCAAAATTTCAAATATGAATTATTAAAAAATATATAATTCTTTGAAAAGTGAACGATTATAAAAGTTGAGTAGTGTAATATATACATATAATCATTTTGATGTAAATTACAGGATGTCATAACACTACTTTTAACCGTTTTGATGGAATGACTGTCATAACGTTTTTCCAGTATTTTAAGTCCTGTTTCCTCATAAAAAATCATCCTTTGCTCTGTTCATAAGAATCAATTGATTATGTTTTAAGGCACATTATTTGTTTCACTGCGGTTTTATCCGCTTACAAGACGACAGTGAGAGAGCAGGGCTGATTTACCCGTTCTGAAGGTTATTATAGTCAAACAGACCAGAGATTGTTATCGGGCAGTAATCATGTCAAGGTTGGGAGGAGTACACACGTATGTCGGCTGTTTGAACAGTGGGTTTAGTTCGGTGTTCTATACACTGCGGTGATGTGTGGCGGTGTGTTCATTCACCACATAGTGCTTGTGGGGATTTGGATTTTTTTCACTTGGGTTTAAGATACTTGGTGGGTTTGGGGGTCTTATAAAGTTCTCTTCGAATGAAGTAGCCTTTTTATGCATTGTATTGAAGGGTTGTGTGAAGATTGGAAAGAGGGGAGAAAAAATGCTCTTATTTCTCATTTTGGGAAAAGATGCAAAATTTCATCAATTAATTAAATATGACAATACTTTGCTTTATTTATATTTTCGTCCATTATTTATTATAATTACCGACTTCTCAGTCACTACTGACTGAACAGAAAAAACATCCCCCCAGAATTAATGCTTTTCCCAAATTCTGAGGGACACCGCTTTCTGATTGGAAAAAATTTCTGCCACAGTTGGGAAAAGAACAGTCAAGTTTTATATTGGGAAGAGGCTTTTCCAGTCCTTTTGTCAGTTACATGAGGTAAAAAAATCCCCAAACTTACAAATATGTTGGCGTAAACAATTCTCCATAATTGGCCATTTTATCAGCGATTTTTTTCCCCAATTTTGTTTTATGATAGAAAATTACCAAGTTTGCAAGGGTCCTTTTGCCCAAAATACCCGGAAAAAGCCCAGGCATGGCCATTCTTCTGAGGAGATGTAAAGTTGGCAGTCCCATTTGCAGGTTAGAGCCCTGTCCTTAGCATGTTAAGGCCAAACAAAATAATATGTGTGGTTCAGGTAACACTGGCAAAAAAATATGGTATGTAGGCTTTTTTTTTCTTCTCTCAATAATGACTTCAATTTTGATAACGAATTTAATATGTTAAATTAGTATAGGCCATATAAAATTAATTCCCAGTTTATCATCCCCGCCCGCCCCGAATATTTTATTCCGCCCTGACAATTTTTATTTTGTCCGAGAAAAATAAAAATTCGACTGAACGGAAAATGCGTTAATATTTAGCCCGAACCGGAAATACATTTTGTAAACAAATCGGACGGCGAGCAATAAGAAGTAAGTTATATTGAGAACTTCAACTTTTAAAACTCACATACATGGTAGTTTATATCATTATAAATACAAATGTATGCTATAGCAGTGACAATTGGTAATAAAGAGAGTGTTCAAAACATAATACTTCTGGTTATTAATATTTTTGTGATGTTTGATGTCATCTCAGGAAAATAAAAAATAAAAAATAAAATTGCACCCCCTGCCCCAATTTTCCCCCAAATTTGGATGATAAACTGGGAATTAATTTGATATGGCCATACCCTGAGTTCGATTTTTTTGCATTATTAATAAAAAATACATTTTTTTAATTTTTTTAATTTTTTTTTACATTTTTATTTTTTATTTTTTGCATTAAATGTTTTAGGGTCGATCCCTTAAAATAGGGTCGGTCGGGTTACCTGAACCACACATATTTTTTTATGTGGCCTAATGATCATTCTGAACTTCTGTATTAATCAGTGATAAAGCCTTCCTGGAAATGAGGCTGCTGTGATAATCAGAATTGATTTTGTGCAGTATCTGAAAAAAGAACGACTTAGCGAGGGTGTAATAAGGTGTCTATAGCACTGACAGAGGGTGTGGAGTACCAAATACAGTTTAATGGCCAGGATTGAGTATTAAACCTCAAAATGGCCCCAGACAGACTTCTGATTATTTTATACATTATGTTACTCAGAGAGGTTTACTCGCGTATTTCTAAATAATAAAGGATTTTTCTTTTCTTCATGGCTGAATTTATAATGTTCACATAAGAGTTATATAGTCCATATAGTTAGTGGAGATATTTTCCTCTTTCAGTGCTTAGGAAATTCCCTAATAATATTTAAAAGAAGAATTAAAAGAAGAATTGGTTTTAACAAGTTTTAAAGGACTGATGCCAGTCTAGTCACAATGCTGAATGAAACCCTTATCTTGAAGCATATGAAATACTAACTGCAGTGTGTACATAATGGTGGTAGAGTTTACCGCGCAATGGGGTTTACGGGATAGTGGACAATTTTAATTTGAACATCATGGTGTGGGAGAGAGTTACCGTTTCGGTGACCAAATTGAATGTTTTATGGGATCATGATTGGTTTAGATGAGTATAGTTCAACTGTAAATGAAAGGGTTTGTAAGAAGTAGAGCCTACAAGGCTTAGGAGCTATTTATAGACATGTATAATACCGTACATTTTGCAGGTTTATTGGTGTTTTTAAGGGATACTGGGCAGAAAGATGACTTGGGGAGAGGGTGTCAGTCAAGGAGTAGAAGGAAATAAGGGACAGGGGAATTATGCCCTTGAATGCCCTGTAAAAGAACCTGATTTTAAAAGGGTATGGTATATGGCACATCATTGGGGATTGACGTGGGAGAGGAGAGGATGGGCCATACCCTCTTGTAAGGGTTTCTCACTAAACTGCAGTTTGGCACCCACCCTTCCCGGATAAAAGTTAATTCTATATGAATAAATACCATACTATTATTATACTTATATGTTGACTGAGGTGTGTGTTTTAGTTGGTAAATTGTTTCTTTGCATAACGAATGGAATAAGTTTATTTTCTCCCACCTGGTTTTCTTAACATCAGATTACATTTCATATATGTGGGGATGGGTGGGGGGGTTGGGATGGGAGGGGTGGGGTGGGGTGGCGGTTACAGGCATAGTGTTGTCTGTGTCCATCAGTATGTACGTACACATTGTATGTCACACTCAGTATGTACGTACACATTGTATGTCACACTCAGTATGTACGTACACATTGTATGTCACACTCAGTTTGTATGTATGTGGGGATGGGTGGGGGGGTTGGGATGGGTGGGGTGGGGTGGGGTGGTGGTTACAGGCATAGTGTTGTCTGTGTCCATCAGTATGTACGTACACATTGTATGTCACACTCAGTATGTACGTACACATTGTATGCCACACTCAGTATGTACGTACACATTGTATGTCACACTCAGTTTGTATGTACGTACACATTGTATGTCACACTCAGTTTGTATGTATGTACACATTGTATGTCACACTCAGTATGTACGTACACATTGTATGTCACACTCGGTTTGTATGTATGTAACACTTCCTTAATTGTCCGCACTACTTACCTTGAATCTCTCAATAGAATTTGCCGATTATATAGAGATTATTTCACTGCTGGGAACGATTATAGGGAAATCCTTCATGAGTTGTAGACGTGTGGTTCTTTTCACGAACGAGCGCATGCGAGAGAGTGAAAAAACAAAGCATTTCTACCATCAAGTGAAGGATTACCCAATAATCGATCCCAGCAGTTAAATAATCTATTTATTACATTTTAAATTACTTTTTGCAAACAAATATTCGCTTTATTGAACGTTATCGGCGGATGACGTCGACGTCGGCAACACTTTGTTGACGTCACGACTCAACGTCGCAACGTTAGTTATTATTGTGTTCTAAGTTAGCAACGTTAGTTATTATTGTGTTCTGAGTTAGTTATTAATATTTAGCGATAATGAATATTCTTACACTGAGAAATCCCGATCTTTCAAGCGTAGCAATGTAATAAAACTTGATATAGGTAGTACTCTTGATTATTACCGGTAGTATCAGAATAGTTGCGCATATAGCCGTGCTGTTTCAGTCCATTGACTCACTAAAATGTCCGTAGGTATACACACTTCTTTTGTACATGTAAGCCACTATGTTATAATTATACACTTTGGCGATACTTGGTAGCAAGTATTAGTATGAAGTCACGTTGCACGTGTCATTGTGCTGTTCTTGGCATTCAGTGAAGTTTGTGGCTATATTTCAGCTTAAGCGAGGAATTCCCGTCCACAGGCACATTTCTAGTTATGCCTAAAAACTGAAGTCATCCAAAACTGAAATCATCCATGCTGTTGTAGATATGAACTATTGTTTGGGGCGCTTGTTTCAGCCTAAGTTTTTTTTTGACTTTTAAGATAAAATTAATCTATCACCTAAATAAGTTGTATATCAGTGAAGCAGGCATTTTTAGTGGTAAATAAAAATACCTTACTTTTCAAAATCGGTTGAGAAACAAAAATGTCATGTGCGAAGGGTCATTTTCAATGCAAAATTCTGCAGCATGAAAAATTAGATATTTTTTTTTTTTTTTTTTTTAAATTTTTAAGTTTTGTTTTTTTAGAATTTGTATCCAAAAATGGTTTTAAATTATTGGATATTAGTAAACTAAGACACCCTGAAAGTTTTATAGCAAAATATGAAGTATTACTGAAGTTATTTGACATTTTGTAATTTTCTGCTGTCCCACCAACAAGGAATTTACAATAGGAATTTAAAAGACCCATCAAAAAATCATTTTGGCTGTAAAATATTTATTTCTCAACCGATTTTCAAAAGTAAAGTAGGTTTATTTACCACTAAAAATGCCAGTTCTAATGATATATAAATTAACTGATGTATGTATTATTTAAATTGCTCCAGTTACTACAGAAAAGCCTTTGGCTGAAACTAGCGCCCCAAACAATAGTAAATATTAAATGAAAGTGGCAGTTTTATTATCATGTTGTTTTATGGTTTAAAGGGACACCCTCAATAATTAATTCTGTTTTGTTTTCACCAATCAAGATTCTTTCCATTCTGTTATAAACTGATACCAGACCGCTAAGCACGACTATAATAGCCTTTGCGTACATTGTAAACCCAGATCAGCTTGCGAGTAACTCGCAGACTGATCAGGGTTTACAATGTCTGGTTGCTGATCAGTCATTTCCCCAAAACACCCCTTTGTCACATAAATGGAATGGTCTTAATGCAAAGAAAGAACAGTCCATTATATATATGTAGGGGTTAAGGGTTAAAACACAACAGGTTTTGTTTCATTTCTAGACAGTATTGTTTCCCTTGTGGGCATATCTTAGTTTGTTTTTATGTGTTTCACATGTAGACACAGCGTGTTATAAGGTAAAACAGTACCCATCAGGGCTTCTAAAATCGCCGGTTTGTCGGTCCCCAGACCGAATTCTGTTTCCCCGGACCGATTTTCTTTTCAAAATCTCTGTTAAAATCGGTCCCAGATATTTTATCTGTCGGTCGTTAAAAAATCAACAATTACCTTATACACTCCTTGAAATATGCCTTGCGGCAATATTCTTTGATCCATAACACGATTGTTTGTCACTCGCTGTGCGAAAGTAGGTCAATTTGGTCAATTTGGACTAAACCATTACCGATAGTAGGGAGTTTTCCGGAAGAGTCTATAGCCATGTAGCACGCCTTTGATGTGTAATATCACGCGTTCTGTCGGTTCACTGAAGCGAGTGTTACCGTCTGTGATTTCTTTGATATACCGTTAGTCGTAAGGTGTTGGCCTGTTTGCTTGTGTCGGTTTGTTTTTTTAAGTGGCCAAAGCTGGGACTGAAATTTGTTTGCGTCATTAAAATACCGAGATGTGTTAATTGTTTGTTTGATTTTTTTTTTACAATAACTTTTAAGTATTATATTAAGGAAAGTGATCAAACCTGACACCGTTTTTTTTTTAAGTCTGACCGAAATTGTTTGCGTTAGTCGTAACATTTGGTATTAATTAAGCTAATTGATAAAAACTATATTACTCAAATTTATGTAAAATCGTATATAATCCGCTAGTCCGCGCGTGTTAGACCGCGTTTTATACCTACCCGGTTTATTAGACACTTCCGGTTCAATTCCTCAAATGATCAACAATTTTAATATTGAGTGAAAATTATTCATTCAGTAAAGCGAAGACATGATGTCAGTCATTCAAATGTACAAATTGTGATAAAGTAAGTTAGAAATAATACAAATATAATACAAACATACATTTTAAATAGTTCTCTATATCAATGACTGAACGGAAAAAATTCATGGTGCAGCTGACATGGTGGGTGGGGTAAAAATAAGCGCGATTCTTACGGCAGTTAAAAACCTGGACCGATTTGCATTTTAAAATTTTAGAAGCCCTGGTACCCATGCATGTATGATACCAAGTCAACGATTGTTCAGAAATCGGACAATAACTATAGCTTTCTGGAAAATTGGCATATTGCTGCCAGGCTTATTCTGTTTCAGTGTTCATGTTAATTTCATCAAGTATGTAACACATGATGAAACAATATGACAATAAAATTATGGTGATATGGTATATTGATTTTTTTCCTGGGTTTAATAAGAGGTTACAGTATAAACTGGTTGCCTGCTGTTATTTTGTGAACTTCATGTGCGTTAGCTTTGCAGCAAAATAAAAATGATACCAAATCAGACAAAATTATCCGACTCGTTATTAAAGCTCAACTCAAAATCCTATAAATTTACAATTATTTCCAAATTACGGGTCTTATTCCAAGTTTAAAAAGGGCATATTATGTTTTGACAATTATGGAAGTTGTCTCTCTTTTACTGCCTCCGTGGTCGAGGGGTTAATGCCATTGCGTTGTAAATCTTCTCGTCTTGGTCACCGCTGCGGGTTCGAATCCCACTTGGAGCTCAATATGTAAGTGAGAAAGTGTCGATTCTTACGGATGGCGGAAGGTATACAGTACTGGTTCTACCGAGAAAAAATCGGGTGATCTGCCTCTACCACAAAAAAAAAACGACCGTCATAATTATATGGCCTAAATTGTGCTAGATATGACGTAAAACACCATGTATTTAAACAATCTCTCTTCATAGCAAATTGGTTCAACCTTATGACACAGTCACTATTAATTAAAGCCTCGCAGCATGCAATCTTTAAACAGTTTACAAGCATTGCAGTTATCACTTTGTTGTAGTATGCCCCCACCACCGACCCACCACCGACCCACCACCGAATGGTGATCGCGAGGGGCATGTAGTGTTAGCCATGTCTGTCCCGAGTGTTGGTCCGTCCTGAAAAGTTTGTCGATCTCCTCCATTCGTCATACCAGCAAATGTAATTTTACTGTAGGCTTGGAGTTCAATCCCAGGAAGTGGCGCTTTTTTTTTTTTGAAACTCTTATTGAATTCTGTTTTAATGTTTCTAAACCACTTTTACAATTGTTTTTAAAAGTGAAATGGATTCCTCATAAACATAAACAATGCTTATAGTATACGTTCTCGCACAATTCTTTCAACTTTGATCAACTTTTATTAATTTTTCAATAGCCTTGAATTTCTGTAGTTAAACCGTTATCATAATGACCTTGACCTTCACGCATCGTTCTCTCGTGGAAACCTAAGTATCACCTGGTTTGATAAAATCTTTATTTAAGCCTGCTTGCATTTAATGAAATAAATGGCAAGTTTTCTTGTAATGTTCTACCATATTATTTTAAATTGGTGAAATATGATCGTGCAATAATGATTCACAATTATTGATATGCATTTGTACCATTCAAATAATTATCAGTTATAATTTGAAATATGCAAGTTGTGTAGAAAAACTAACAGGTAGCCTCAAGTTTAAAAAAATCAAGATTGCCGTTTGTATGTCCCTTTAAACTTCGGTGTCTGTTTCAAAAAAACTTTTTGATGATGCTGCAAGGTAGAAGTTATTTAATTCCCTCACAAAATTGTTTCATTCATAAACTTTATGCTGTTGCCGCCACTACTACCGTATTTCCCTAAGAAGAGCATCTCCCCTCATGGAAGTACCCCACCAACCCTATCTTAAAAAAAAAAAAAGTACCCCACCAACCCTATCTTAAAAAAAAAAAAAGTACCCCACCAACCCTATCTTAAAAAAAAAAAAAGTACCCCACCAACCCTATCTTAAAAAAAAAAAAAGTACCCCACCAACCCTATCTTAAAAAAAAAAATTCTTCAAGATTTAGTTTACATACATAGTTTATATTACTACCATATCAGCCCTTATTTGTAAATAGTTTTATCTTTATATATTTACATTAATTTTTATTTACTACTTCATTTCTTCATCTTTCTTCAGTTTTTGCGCACAATATGACCTATTTATGTGTCGATGTGCCGTAAAACACCATTCATTTATTCATTCAAAATGTAGTGCTCAGTGTTCCGATTAATTGATTTGATCGAGCATCGGTCAGTTAAGCCTTTTTTTCTGTTTAATCAATTACACTTTTTCATGATCGAGTTTACTCGGTTGTTGCAAAATTATAACTTATTTCATTTGCTTGTACTAACATGTACAAGAGGATGAATGAAATAAGTTTTAATTTTGCAACAAGTAATCATATCTCTAAAGGGGTATCATAATGTATACTTAAAATACATGTCTGCTTAGTTTCATTCAATTGCTTAAATGACTAGGACGCTTGAAATGTCTTCATTATAGTCTGAACAAGGCTTACACTGGTGTCTTATATGGAAGCCATGTTTCGATCATCGGTTGGTTGAAAATTCTGATGATCAGTCATGAATTTTCAATCAATTGCCAACACTATCAAATTTCAATACAATTCAATAAAATTCGACCTTTTGTATCAAAAAAAAAGAAAAAAGTCAGAATTCAGTAAATGTTCGATCTTTTTATATAATTCTAATAAAATATAAGGGCGCCTTCTGGGCATTTTGCATTAGAGTGCCCAGGTGCTACTATTAAAGTGTGCAGAAATTTAGGAAAAGTTAAGAGTTAACTCAAGTTTACTGTCAGGGTGATATAAACAGCTGGTGACAAAATCCAGGCTGACAACAACGTGCTAGGGATAATGGTTATATCAATAATTCAGTTAACCCTTAACCCCCTCCATAATGTATAATGGACTGTTCTTTCTTTAAATTAAGACCATTCCATTTATGTGACACAGGTGTTTGGTGAAAATGACTGATCAGCAAATGCTGTTATAGTTGTGCTTAACGGGTTAAAGGTTAAGCTAAAGTTTGTTGAACTATTTCTCATTAAATATTCATGTTTTATTCATACTTAAAAAAGACATCTGTTCTAAATGTGCTATAATTGTTTACTTTAATTAATGACTGTGGCGGCTATCTAGTTAAAGGAACACGTGGCAATCTTGATTTTTTATGCCCCTACCACCAAAAAAATTAAAACTCCAAATATTTAATTATATACTGAAAGGAAAAAGAAACGCGACACGGGAATTTCCGCTTTATATTGTATATACTGCAGTTAATTTCATATATATTCCAAGGAAATCCCAAGATGTTTTGTAAAAAAAAGGGTTGCAGTTAGTGAAAGGACACAATTCTGTGATGTTGTAGACGTTTTAATCACAGTACACTAAGTCTTGTAACAAGATATGTTGAATTTCCTCTTTGAAAAATTGAGCCAGTTCAGTAAAGAGTTTGCAAAATTTTGAATCCTAAGTTTGCTCACATGCTTGAGCCAAATGCATACTCTGTCAATAATGAAACTTTGCAGGAATACTATTTGCTGTGTTACATGTTGTTTTAGTATTTTTTTTGAAAGGAAAGATCTTACGTAGCGATTAAGAGCAGCATATTGTACATACAATATATAGCAGAAATTCTTTTTCCTTTCAGTATATAATATGCAAGCAGATTTAAAGTATAAATCAATACAGGATTTATAAATGGCAGGGGATACACATGGGATTAAGATAACGGTTGAGTATATATAAACCCCCAAAAAAATTCTGGTCATTTTATGCATTATGATGCTCAGAGAGGTTTAATCACAAATTTCTAAATAATAAAGCATTTTTAAACCATAAAATTTGGCATGTAAATACATTAAACATTACTCTATACAGATATATCAAAATAATTATATAATGTATTTATTTTCCATACTTTCTAGAACAAAACTTTTATTCCTAACTGTCAAATTTTAAATTTGGTCATCTATTAATAGCTGTACCTGTAAAAATAAGATCATTGATTGGTCAGAGTGCTGAAAGCTTTATCTTGAAGCAGACGAAATACTAACTGGCTACAGTGTATACATAATGATGGTAGTTTCTACCTAATGCTGGAGTTTAAGTTATTCAAGTGAAAAGTGAAAATTTAGTGCTTGAAAATAAAATTCTTGCTCCGCCCTTCAACATGGCTAGCAAGCCTAGGGGCCACATCGTCGTTTACTTGTACTTTACTTCTGTAACTATAACACTATACTCATGGAATCCTTCTCAGCACATTGCAGGTGATCTTAATCAGGGTTTCCCCCAGAAAATTGTGAAGGCATGTCGTTCTGACATTACATTTAACAAACTGGGATTGAAAAAATATTGCCTATTAATGGCAAAATGGCAAAATAACATACTTTGATGATTTTGGTGCAAAAGGAACAAGAATCACCATAGAAATTCTATTTTTCTTCTTTTTAAATCTGTTATTCATGAACATTAAGAATGACTTAAGGCATGTTGCTCTGATGAAGGCATGTCGTTTTTCCTTTCTTTTCCAGGAAGGCATGTTGCATGTGACATGCCTTATGACCCTGGGGGAAACCCTGTTAATGATCTACAAACAACATTGAAGATTTTTTTGCGAAGTCCAAGATGGCTGTCGGCGTTAAAAATAGGAGTATGAAAGCTCAGAAGTTGTGCCTCACCAAACGTAAAATCGGGCTAAAATCTGAAAAGTTTATGTGAAACTAAATAATGGACTGAGATAGTTATTTTGTGTGTGAAAAAAGGTACATTCCCTCTAATCTGAACTTCTGGATCTGCCACGGGGTGATATATTATGTATCATGGTGCATTGGTATGGCTGAATTACTCTGTAAGAGAGCAGGGACCAAAATTACTTTCAGGGTTTTAAAGTGACACATAGCAATCTTGAGTTTTATTCAAGCATTAAAATTAGGGCCTTGATTTATTAATCCTGTATCATTTTCACTTTAATACTGCTTGCATATAATTAAATATAGATTATTTAACTGCTGGGATCGATTATAGGGAAATCCTTCACAAGATGAGGCGTGGGGTTATTTTCACGAACGAGCCTAATTAGCGAGCGAGTGAAAAAACAACACACGCCTACCAGCGAATGAAGGATTTTCCATATAATCGATCACAACAGTTAAATAATCTATAACATTTTTAATCAGATTATGTATGGTTTTAACCAGAATTATTCGCTTTATTTAGCGTTATCGGTATCACCAACACGTTATTGACGTCGTAACTTAACGTCGCAGTAAGTTATTTTTGTGTTCGGAGTTAGTTATTAATAGCAAGCGATTATGACTTCTTTCACTGAGAACTTCTAATCTTTCACCCATAGAAATGTAATAAATAATTTTTTTAATTTTCTTCAATATTCTAATTGTTAGCTCTTTTGGCTGAAGCTTATGGGAGTGTTGTCCGTCTGTTCATTAACTGTTGCCTTTTTATCACGATAGAGCCTTCATTTTTCATCCGATCTTTTTAAAACTTTTACAAAATTGTTGATATCAACGAAAGCTCGGAAGATTTCATAAACCAGCCAGTTCGGACCAGTAGGACCTGAGTTATGGCCCTTGATTTAGTTAAAATTGCTATATTTTGCCTCGTTGATGCGATAGGGCCAATCATTTTTTATCCAAACTTCGAACATGATTGTTGAGTTAAATGAAAGCTCACACAAGGTCGAAAACCAGCCAGATCGGACCAGTAACAGTAACAGTTAATGGCCCTTGTAAAATTTAGTTAAAAAAATACTGTATTTTGCCTGTAAAATACTCATTTTTCATCCGATCTTTACCAAACTTTACCAGATTGTTACTGTCAATGAAATCTTGGACAGGTTCGAAAACGAACCAAATTGGATTAGTAACACCGGAGTTATAGCCCTTGAATTGGTTCAGATATGCTGTATTTTGCCTCGTGAAAATGATAGGACCTTCATTTGGCCGGATTTCAGCGAAACATTGCCGACATTATCACCTAGTTGTACATATCTTTGCCGTGTTGCGGTTGAATACTTTTTGGTGGAGTTATGGCCCTTTAAAGGTTTTAATACACAATATTTGTCCGGACTAGTTCTCCTGAAGACCTGGCCAGATTTCAATGAAACTTGGCAAGGAAGATCAGTATCAAGCCTAGTTGTGCATGTCATTCCCTTGTTCTTGTTATATAATGAAAACTTGTAGCGACTACTCCTCTGAGACTACTTGACGGATTTTCATGAAACCTCACAGGAATGTTGCTCTTGATGTCTAATTGATCCTAGCAAAATTTCAGGTCGGCCGGAAATTCAAGATGGCCGCCACGGCTAAAAATAAATTTTCAAAAAACAAGTTTGTAGCGACTACTTCCTGAAATCAAAATCAATCAGTAGAGCTTCAAGGTCATTGACCTCTTGTGTTTTTTTTTCAAGTTTTTTTTTTTCCAAGTTTTTTTGTTTCTTTTTTCTTGCATGTTCTGTTAATATTTAACTAAACCCTTTTTAAAAAAAAAACTCTGGATAATACTAGTGAAGCATACGATACTTGCATGCCGTCGATGAGCATGCGTTAATAATAAAAAATGTTTTAAAAAAAAAAAAATATATCCCTACCTACCGACCCACCCCTAAAAGCCATGGGTCGGAAACTGCAAACACACAATTTTTTAATGGTGGCCTGGTATGTCACAATATAACATAGCTTTGGGGAAGATTCTAGTCCATTCAAAATAATTGCTAAATATTGGGATTCTGATCTGTTTATCAGTGTGCTGTACTGGAGGTTGGGAGTGAACTTTAATTAGAGCCCTGTTTATCCTGTATTACTTCACTGACTGGATGAAGACCGGCTGCTAAGAAACATTGATTTGAGGAGACCAAATGCAGATTTCTCCTGTCAGTGGCTGATCAATACCGATATGTGCCAACAGTTCTCAAAAGTGGCGGATCTGGGATTGCAGATTAGGGTTGTAGATTGGGCGTGGGATGGGGTGGGGTGCCGTGATGGTGGTGGTGGGGGAAAACTTTCAGTGCAGATAACGATATCACAGAAGTGGCTGATCTGGGATTGTGGTTTGGGGGTTTGTGAGGTGGTGGGGAGGGTATCTCAATGCAGATCTTTACAGATATATGTGACAACAACTCTCATAAATGACGGATCTGGAATTGTGGATTGGGGGTTTGTGAGGTGGCGGGGAGGGTATCTAAATGCAGATTTAAACAGATATATGTGCCAACAAATCTCATAAGTGGGAATCTAGGATTGCAGATTGGAGGGTTTGTGAAGTGATGGTGAGGGTATCTCAATGCCTGTCTATACAGATATATGTGCCAACAACTCTCTTAAATTGCAGCTTTGTGGAATGGGGATAACTTTTTATGATCCTGATCGCACCAACCATCCATCTGTTCATCCGTTCTCTCCCAAAAATGTGGTTTTAAGGAGCTAATTTTTTTGTACAAAAATGGTTTAAGAGTTACTTGGGTGCTTCAGCTCCCAAGGTATGTTCAATACTTTGCCAGAATAATGTATATTGGCTAAATAGTCATAATACATACACAAATAAAAATCAGCTCCTAATTTTAGTGTATGTCCATATTTTGTCTAAGCTTGTTTTTGTATAAACATTAGGTTTAGCGGGCAAAACCCTTCATGGACTTGCATCTAAGAGCTAATTAGCTGGTTAATTACGACAGTTTTTAAGCTCCTTATGCATCTGGCTCATAAAACCTAAATGTTGGTCATTTTTTTGTCACTTGTTGGTGACATTCCTTTGTTGATAAAGTTTTAAACTACCCTCTCCGAACCATTTTTATGTGCATTCTTCATAAACTTTTTCGGATTTTTGAGAAGAGGGACAGGACTGCAGTATTTTTTCTGTCAGTGGTGTAGTAGGCATGATCAGTGCATATACATTATATGTGCCAACAAATGGCAGATACAGGATATCAGATAAGAGAGTTTGTAAGTTTTTGAAAATAATTGGCATTAGTTGCACCCTTCTTGCATTTTGTATAATATGATTCAGTTTCAGTATTTAGGTGAAAGTCTCAGTCTGCAAAATTTCGGCAGTCAGTGGCCATAATGCATCAATTGATACAAATGTGCCAACAATGCTCAGTTTAGTGGCGGATGTGGGATTTCAGATGTAGGGTGTAGTGGCATGGGGTGGGATGGAGTGGGGTGCATAACCATATTCACATACCTGTCAAGTCCCACACATTAGGCGTGAGACATCACGCATTGGGCGTGAGACACATGCTCAACGCATCCATTCTACGTTCTCACGCATTCTAATAAATTGACCAAACTGTTTTCTGTCTGCGATATTTTAATGACGTTTAGTACATGTATATTTTATACCAAAACTCTATGTGACATGCAGTATAGTTTAACCAGAATTTCCGTGTCGCTTTCGTAGATTGTGTTATTTAAATGAACAGTTAAAATATATGGTCATATGAACGGTATTACTCTTTGCTAAAATTCATATACCAAAAACCGTCTCGGGTCTCAGGGGACTTCACCCTACTGACCCCTAACCAAGGGTCAAGTGGCCCATGGACCCCATCTCACTCTACCATTGGGCGTTGACAGCGATGTAATCAGTACAGATTGAGGGGCGGATATGAAATGAACGCGTCTTGTTCTTCCATTGATACATGTATATGTAATATATAGTGACAGTATAGTTCCACCTTCACCAAAGTGCTTTTTTCAACAACAAAAATGGGAAAAGGCCTGCTGATTTTGGGAAAAAGGAATCAAGATGATCAAAATTGGGGAAGATAGAGCGTGATATTTGCTATTTAGGGGAATTAATGTTTTTAAGGTAAAATTTTCATTAAAATGTATATTACTGTCAATTTTATTATTTGTTTTCTTTTAGAATTGTTTTCCCCAGAATTGGGGAAAAATAGAGGTTTTTGCAGTTGGGAAGCTAGAATATTGTGAGATATTGTGCCAGCGATTATACTCATTAATCGCAGTCCCATGCATGAGATAAACAAGCACGGACCACCGCCCCCACTCCCACACCCACCCCATCCCATCCCCACCTTCCCTCCCACACTGAATCTTAGTAACGTGTTTCATTATCTGTCGAATTGTAACCGGAGGCCCCGGGTTCAATCCTCCGTGGTGCCACTGAGTTCCGTCGGTGTGTTCTTGGGCAAGACACTTTACCTTAGCCTCGTCCGTCGGATGGGGACGTAAACCGGGCGGTCCCGTGTAACGGTCTATCTTCCGAGCACGTTAAAGAACCATAGGAATCTATTCGATAATAAGAGTAGGGCAGGTTCCCGGATTCCTATGTATCCTTCCCCTCTCTCTGGGGCGGCTCTTAATAACCTATACTGTGTTGATGAGCCGTTAAACAACATTCAATTCAATTCATTATCTGTCGAAGCCATCCAGCTATACTGTACAGGTAAAGCTAGAGAAGGCTAGGTTTGCTAATAAATATATTGTGGTAATAACCTACATTGCTTGCATTATTCATGGATATGACTGCGATCTTGGAGGGAATAGAGATATTATCAGTTGGAAGCTGTTACGATTTACTGACACACCATAGAGTTAGGGTAGCCTGTGTCGGAGCTTTATATATACAGTGTGGTTACTAGTATGTCAGGGATGCATGTTTTGCGACATTCATGATTGGTAGGAGACCTTGTAGGGGTGCTAGGGTTGGAAGATATCAAGCTAAAAATGGGGTGTTTAAAAGAGAATTTGCAGCAACACTGCAGTGCAGGTGACAAGGTTCTAGGCTCATTCTGCATATTTTCATCTAGGTGTAAATGGAGAGTGAGCCTGGAATGCTCATTCCTGTTGGCGCTATATAACCTTTTATGGTTTGGTGCGCCGTAATACCCCAATTGAAGGGGTAGAAATGGTTACCATCGGTTGTAAGCCGCTGCGCTATACTGTGGGTTAGGAACTAGCTGAGATGAGAGAGAACTAGGCTATCTGTTCTGTTTTAAGTGGGGCTGGCATGGCCCGGTGAATATCACAATCGACTTGTACCCGGAGGACCCGAGTTTAAGCCTCATCAGCATCACTGAGTCTTGCCGTGGTGTTCTTTCCCTTAACCTCTTTCATCAAATGGAGATGTAAACTAATTAATAAGCGATCCCCTTAACGGAACATTAAAGCTAGCTTAGAACCATAAGAATCTATTCAATTATAAGAGTAGGACAGATTCCAGGATTCCTATGTATCCTTCACTTCACTCTGGGGACTCACTGAAAGAAAACTTTTTATTACATTTTCATCGGTGAAAGGTTGGGATTTCTCAGTGAAAGAATATTCATAATCGCTAAATATTATTAACTACGAACACAAAAATAACTAACTGTGATGCTGAGTTCTGACGTCAATACAGTGGTGCTGACGTCGACGTCATCCGCCGATAATGTTCAATAAAGCGAATAATGTTGGTTAAAATCATGCATAAACTGATTTAAAATGTAATAAATAGATTATTTAACAGCTGTGTTCGATTATAGGGAAATCCTTCACGAGATGGTAGACGTGTTTTTTTCCCCACTCACTCGCATAAGCTCGTTCGTGAAAAGAACCACACGTCTACCATCTCGTGAAGGATTTCCCTATAATCGATCCCAGCAGTTAAATAATCTATATATTCTGTCATTGAGCATTCAAATCTGCCTGTATATATGGAAGTTAATTATGACGGTTGACTCCAGCTTAAATTATAATTTACCAGTATGGGTCCAAGTTGCTGTATGTAGTTGAAGCTTAAAGTACTTACATGTCGGACATGTTTTAGCATTAAAATAACCTTTGCAATATAAAATGAAAAATAAATCTTATCTAAGAAGCAGGGGTTTTCAGAGCCACAATTTAATGTAAATTCTTCAACACACTGCTCTTGATTGATACACTGAAAGGAAAAAGAACCCCATAATCAAAAAATTGCCTACACTACACTATTATATACACCTAATTCCAGGTAATATTTCAGATGTTTTGTACAAAAAGGGGCTACAACTAATTACAGAAAGGACAACTCTGTCATGTAGTTGACCTTTAATCAAGTATATATATACTTTGTTACATGAAATTCATAAATGTTGAAGTTTCGTTTGAAAAAGTCCAGCCATTTCAGTATTGTGTGTAATTTTAAGAGATTGCAATGTTTAAAGTCTAATTTTGCTCACATTCTTGCGCCAAATACACATTCTCTTGATAATGAAACTTTCAAAGGGGGTAATCATTGGTGTGTTCGGTGCTGTTTAAACCTTCTTTCCGAAAGGACAGGCCTAACGGAAAGGACAGGCCTAACGGAAAGGACAGGCCTAACGGAAAGGACAGGCCTAACGGAAAGGACAGGCCTAACGGAAAGGACAGGCCTAACGTCGTCCCGTATCATTCGATTAGCAGTAGCATACAAACATACAATATGTAGTGGAAATACCCATTATGCGTTTCTTTTTCTTTTCAGTATATATTGGAGGGTGTAACTGTCCAGGGTAACCTTGGAGGGTGTAACTGTCTAGAGTAACATTGGAGGGTGTAACTGTCCAGGGTAACCTTGGAGGGTGTAACTGTCCAGGGTAACCTTGGAGGGTGTAACTGTCTAGAGTAACCTTGGAGGGTGTAACTGTCCAGGGTAACCTTGGAGGGTGTAACTGTCCAGGGTAACCTTGGAGGGTGTAACTGTCCAGGGTAACCTTGGAGGGTGTAACTGTCTAGGGTAACCTTGGAGGGTGTAACTGTCCAGGGTAACCTTGGAGGGTGTAACTGTCTAGAGTAACCTTGGAGGGTGTAACTGTCCAGGGTAACCTTGGAGGATGTAACTGTCTAGAGTAACCTTGGAGGGTGTAACTGTCTAGGGTAACCTTGGAGGGTGTAACTGTCCAGGGTAACCTTGGAGGGTGTAACTGTCCAGAGTAACCTTGGAGGGTGTAACTGTCCAGGGTAACCTTGGAGGGTGTAACTGTCTAGAGTAACCTTGGTGGGTGTAACTGTCTAGAGTAACCTTGGTGGGTGTAAATGTAACCTTGGAGGGTGTAACTGTCCAGGGTAACCTTGGAGGGTGTAACTGTTTAGAGTAACCTTGGAGGGTGTAACTGTCTAGGGTAACCTTGGAGGGTGTAACTGTCTAGAGTAACCTTGGAGGGGGTAACTGTTTAGAGTAACCTTGGAGGTAGTAACTGTTTAGAGTAACCTTGGAGGGTGTAACTGTCCAGGGTAACCTTGGAGGGTGTAACTGTCTAGAGTAACCTTGGAGGGTGTAACTGTCCAGGGTAACCTTGGAGGTAGTAACTGTTTAGAGTAACCTTGGAGGGTGTAACTGTCTAGGGTAACCTTGGAGGGTGTAACTGTCTAGAGTAACCTTGGAGGGGGTAACTGTTTAGAGTAACCTTGGAGGTAGTAACTGTTTAGAGTAACCTTGGAGGGTGTAACTGTCCAGGGTAACCTTGGAGGGTGTAACTGTCTAGAGTAACCTTGGAGGGTGTAACTGTCCAGGGTAACCTTGGAGGGTGTAACTGTCCAGGGTAACCTTGGAGGGGGTAACTGTCTAGGGTAACCTTGGAGGTAGTAACTGTTTAGAGTAACCTTGGAGGGTGTAACTGTCTAGAGTAACCTTGGAGGGTGTAACTGTCCAGGGTAACCTTGGAGGTAGTAACTGTTTAGAGTAACCTTGGAGGGTGTAACTGTCTAGAGTAACCTTGGAGGGTGTAACTGTCCAGGGTAACCTTGGAGGGTGTAACTGTCCAGGGTAACCTTGGAGGTAGTAACTGTCCAGAGTAACCTTGGAGGGTGTAACTGTCTAGAGTAACCTTGGAGGGTGTAACTGTCCAGGGTAACCTTGGAGGGTGTAACTGTCCAGGGTAACCTTGGAGGTAGTAACTGTCCAGAGTAACCTTGGAGGGTGTAACTGTCTAGAGTAACCTTGGAGGTGGTAACTGTCTAGAGTAACCTTGGAGGGGGTAACTGTCTAGAGTAACCTTGGAGGGGGTAACTGTCTAGAGTAACCTTGGAGGTAGTAACTGTTTAGAGTAACCTTGGAGGGTGTAACTGTCTAGAGTAACCTTGGAGGGTGTAACTGTCCAGGGTAACCTTGGAGGGTGTAACTGTCCAGGGTAACCTTGGAGGGTGTAACTGTCTAGAGTAACCTTGGAGGGTGTAACTGTCTAGGGTAACCTTGGAGGGTGTAACTGTCTAGGGTAACCTTGGAGGGTGTAACTGTCCAGGGTAACCTTGGAGGGGGTAACTGTCTAGGGTAACCTTGGAGGTAGTAACTGTTTAGAGTAACCTTGGAGGGTGTAACTGTCTAGAGTAACCTTGGAGGGTGTAACTGTCTAGAGTAACCTTGGAGGGTGTAACTGTCCAGGGTAACCTTGGAGGGTGTAACTGTCCAGGGTAACCTTGGAGGTAGTAACTGTCCAGAGTAACCTTGGAGGGTGTAACTGTCTAGAGTAACCTTGGAGGGTGTAACTGTCCAGGGTAACCTTGGAGGGTGTAACTGTCCAGGGTAACCTTGGAGGTAGTAACTGTCCAGAGTAACCTTGGAGGGTGTAACTGTCTAGAGTAACCTTGGAGGGTGTAACTGTCTAGGGTAACCTTGGAGGTAGTAACTGTCTAGAGTAACCTTGGAGGGTGTAACTGTCCAGGGTAACCTTGGAGGGTGTAACTGTCTAGAGTAACCTTGGAGGGTGTAACTGTCTAGAGTAACCTTGGAGGGTGTAACTGTCTAGAGTAACCTTGGAGGTAGTAACTGTCTAGAGTAACCTTGGAGGGTGTAACTGTCTAGAGTAACCTTGGAGGGTGTAACTGTCTAGAGTAACCTTGGAGGGTGTAACTGTCTAGAGTAACCTTGGAGGTAGTAACTGTCTAGAGTAACCTTGGAGGGTGTAACTGTCTAGAGTAACCTTGGAGGGGGTAACTGTTTAGAGTAACCTTGGAGGGTGTAACTGTCCAGGGTAACCTTGGAGGTAGTAACTGTTTAGAGTAACCTTGGAGGGTGTAACTGTCTAGAGTAACCTTGGAGGGTGTAACTGTCTAGAGTTACCTTGGAGGGTGTAACTGTCTAGAGTTACCTTGGAGGGTGTAACTGTCTAGAGTTACCTTGGAGGGGGTAACTGTCTAGAGTTACCTTGGAGGGTGTAACTGTCTAGAGTTACCTTGGAGGGGGTAACTGTCTAGAGTTACCTTGGAGGGTGTAACTGTCTAGAGTTACCTTGGAGGGTGTAACTGTCTAGAGTTACCTTGGAGGGTGTAACTGTCTAGAGTTACCTTGGAGGGGGTAACTGTTTAGAGTAACCTTGGAGGGTGTAACTGTCCAGGGTAACCTTGGAGGGTGTAACTGTCTAGGGTAACCTTGGAGGGTGTAACTGTCTAGGGTAACCTTGGAGGGTGTAACTGTCTAGGGTAACCTTGGAGGGTGTAACTGTCTAGGGTAACCTTGGAGGGTGTAACTGTCCAGGGTAACCTTGGAGGGTGTAACTGTCTAGAGTTACCTTGGAGGTAGTAACTGTTTAGAGTAACCTTGGAGGGTGTAACTGTTTAGAGTAACCTTGGAGGGTGTAACTGTCTAGGGTAACCTTGGAGGGTGTAACTGTCTAGAGTAACCTTGGAGGGTGTAACTGTCTAGAGTTACCTTGGAGGGTGTAACTGTCCAGAGTAACCTTGGTGGGTGTAACTGTCTAGGGTAACCTTGGAGGTAGTAACTGTTTAGAGTAACCTTGGAGGGTGTAACTGTCTAGAGTAACCTTGGTGGGTGTAACTGTCTAGGGTAACCTTGGAGGTAGTAACTGTTTAGAGTAACCTTGGAGGGTGTAACTGTCTAGAGTAACCTTGGAGGTAGTAACTGTCTAGAGTAACCTTGGAGGGTGTAACTGTCTAGAGTAACCTTGGTGGGTGTAACTGTCTAGGGTAACCTTGGTGGGTGTAAATGTAACCTTGGAGGGTGTAACTGTCTAGGGTAACCTTGGTGGGTGTAAATGTAACCTTGGAGGGTGTAACTGTCTAGGGTAACCTTGGAGGGTGTAACTGTCTAGGGTAACCTTGGAGGGTGTAACTGTCTAGAGTAACCTTGGAGGGTGTAACTGTCTAGAGTAACCTTGGAGGGTGTAACTGTCTAGAGTAACCTTGGAGGGTGTAACTGTCTAGAGTAACCTTGGAGGGTGTAACTGTCTAGAGTAACCTTGGAGGGTGTAACTGTCTAGAGTAACCTTGGAGGGTGTAACTGTCTAGAGTAACCTTGGAGGGTGTAACTGTCCAGGGTAACCTTGGAGGGTGTAACTGTCTAGAGTAACCTTGGAGGGTGTAACTGTCTAGAGTAACCTTGGAGGGTGTAACTGTCTAGAGTAACCTTGGAGGGTGTAACTGTCTAGGGTAACCTTGGAGGGTGTAACTGTTTAGAGTAACCTTGGAGGGTGTAACTGTCTAGAGTAACCTTGGTGGGTGTAACTGTCTAGGGTAACCTTGGTGGGTGTAAATGTAACCTTGGAGGGTGTAACTGTCTAGGGTAACCTTGGAGGTAGTAACTGTTTAGAGTAACCTTGGAGGGTGTAACTGTCTAGAGTAACCTTGGAGGGTGTAACTGTCTAGGGTAACCTTGGAGGGGGTAACTGTTTAGAGTAACCTTGGAGGTAGTAACTGTTTAGAGTAACCTTGGTGGGTGTAACTGTCTAGGGTAACCTTGGAGGGTGTAACTGTCTAGAGTAACCTTGGTGGGTGTAACTGTCCAGGGTAACCTTGGAGGGTGTAACTGTCTAGAGTAACCTTGGAGGGTGTAACTGTCCAGGGTAACCTTGGAGGGTGTAACTGTCCAGGGTAACCTTGGAGGGGGTAACTGTCTAGGGTAACCTTGGAGGGGGTAACTGTCCAGGGTAACCTTGGAGGGTGTAACTGTCTAGGGTAACCTTGGAGGGTGTAACTGTCCAGGGTAACCTTGGAGGTAGTAACTGTTTAGAGTAACCTTGGAGGGTGTAACTGTCTAGGGTAACCTTGGAGGGTGTAACTGTCCAGGGTAACCTTGGAGGGTGTAACTGTCTAGAGTAACCTTGGTGGGTGTAACTGTCTAGAGTAACCTTGGAGGGTGTAACTGTCTAGGGTAACCTTGGAGGTAGTAACTGTTTAGAGTAACCTTGGAGGGTGTAACTGTCTAGAGTAACCTTGGAGGGTGTAACTGTCTAGGGTAACCTTGGAGGGGGTAACTGTTTAGAGTAACCTTGGAGGTAGTAACTGTTTAGAGTAACCTTGGTGGGTGTAACTGTCTAGGGTAACCTTGGAGGGTGTAACTGTCCAGGGTAACCTTGGAGGGTGTAACTGTCTAGAGTAACCTTGGAGGGTGTAACTGTCCAGGGTAACCTTGGAGGGTGTAACTGTCTAGAGTAACCTTGGAGGGTGTAACTGTCCAGGGTAACCTTGGAGGGTGTTACTGTCTAGAGTAACCTTGGTGGGTGTAACTGTCCAGGGTAACCTTGGAGGGTGTAACTGTCCAGGGTAACCTTGGAGGGTGTAACTGTCTAGAGTAACCTTGGAGGGGGTAAATGTAACATTGGAGGGTGTAACTGTCCAGAGTAACCTTGGAGGGTGTAACTGTCTAGAGTAACCTTGGAGGGTGTAACTGTCCAGAGTAACCTTGGAGGGTGTAACTGTCCAGAGTAACCTTGGAGGGTGTAACTGTCCAGGGTAACCTTGGTGGGTGTAACTGTCTAGAGTAACCTTGGAGGGTGTAACTGTCTAGAGTAACCTTGGAGGGTGTAACTGTCCAGGGTAACCTTGGAGGGTGTAACTGTCCAGGGTAACCTTGGAGGGTGTAACTGTCTAGAGTAACCTTGGAGGGTGTAACTGTCCAGAGTAACCTTGGAGGGTGTAACTGTCTAGAGTAACCTTGGAGGGTGTAACTGTCTAGAGTAACCTTGGAGGGTGTAACTGTCTAGAGTAACCTTGGAGGGTGTAACTGTCCAGAGTAACCTTGGAGGGTGTAACTGTCTAGAGTAACCTTGGAGGGTGTAACTGTCCAGAGTAACCTTGGAGGGTGTAACTGTCTAGAGTAACCTTGGAGGGGGTAACTGTCTAGAGTAACCTTGGAGGGTGTAACTGTCTAGGGTAACCTTGGAGGTAGTAACTGTCTAGAGTAACCTTGGTGGGTGTAACTGTCTAGGGTAACCTTGGAGGTAGTAACTGTCTAGGGTAACCTTGGAGGTAGCAACTGTCCAGGGTAACCTTGGAGGGTGTAACTGTCTAGAGTAACCTTGGAGGGTGTAACTGTCTAGAGTAACCTTGGTGGGTGTAACTGTCTAGGGTAACCTTGGAGGTAGTAACTGTCTAGGGTAACCTTGGAGGTAGTAACTGTCTAGGGTAACCTTGGAGTGTGTAACTGTCTAGAGTAACCTTGGTGGGAGTAACTGTCTAGAGTAACCTTGGAGGTAGTAACTGTCTAGGGTAACCTTGGAGGGTGTAACTGTCCAGGGTAACCTTGGAGGGTGTAACTGTCCAGAGTAACCTTGGAGGGTGTAACTGTCCAGAGTAACCTTGGAGGGTGTAACTGTCCAGGGTAACCTTGGTGGGTGTAACTGTCTAGAGTAACCTTGGAGGGTGTAACTGTCTAGAGTAACCTTGGAGGGTGTAACTGTCCAGGGTAACCTTGGAGGGTGTAACTGTCCAGGGTAACCTTGGAGGGTGTAACTGTCTAGAGTAACCTTGGAGGGTGTAACTGTCCAGAGTAACCTTGGAGGGTGTAACTGTCTAGAGTAACCTTGGAGGGTGTAACTGTCTAGAGTAACCTTGGAGGGTGTAACTGTCTAGAGTAACCTTGGAGGGTGTAACTGTCCAGAGTAACCTTGGAGGGTGTAACTGTCTAGAGTAACCTTGGAGGGTGTAACTGTCCAGAGTAACCTTGGAGGGTGTAACTGTCTAGAGTAACCTTGGAGGGGGTAACTGTCTAGAGTAACCTTGGAGGGTGTAACTGTCTAGGGTAACCTTGGAGGTAGTAACTGTCTAGAGTAACCTTGGTGGGTGTAACTGTCTAGGGTAACCTTGGAGGTAGTAACTGTCTAGGGTAACCTTGGAGGTAGCAACTGTCCAGGGTAACCTTGGAGGGTGTAACTGTCTAGAGTAACCTTGGAGGGTGTAACTGTCTAGAGTAACCTTGGTGGGTGTAACTGTCTAGGGTAACCTTGGAGGTAGTAACTGTCTAGGGTAACCTTGGAGGTAGTAACTGTCTAGGGTAACCTTGGAGGGTGTAACTGTCTAGAGTAACCTTGGTGGGAGTAACTGTCTAGAGTAACCTTGGAGGTAGTAACTGTCTAGGGTAACCTTGGAGGGTGTAACTGTCCAGGGTAACCTTGGAGGGTGTAACTGTCTAGAGTAACCTTGGAGGTAGTAACTGTCCAGGGTAACCTTGGAGGGTGTAACTGTCTAGAGTAACCTTGGAGGGTGTAACTGTCTAGAGTAACCTTGGTGGGTGTAACTGTCTAGGGTAACCTTGGAGGTAGTAACTGTCTAGGGTAACCTTGGAGGTAGTAACTGTCTAGGGTAACCTTGGAGAGTGTAACTGTCTAGAGTAACCTTGGTGGGTGTAACTGTCTAGAGTAACCTTGGAGGTAGTAACTGTCTAGGGTAACCTTGGAGGGTGTAACTGTCTAGGGTAACCTTGGAGGGTGTAACTGTCTAGGGTAACCTTGGAGGGTGTAACTGTCCAGGGTAACCTTGGTGGGTGTAACTGTCTAGAGTAACCTTGGAGGTAGTAACTGTCCAGGGTAACCTTGGAGGGTGTAACTGTCTAGAGTAACCTTGGTGGGTGTAACTGTCTAGGGTAACCTTGGAGGGTGTAACTGTCTAGAGTAACCTTGGAGGGTGTAACTGTCCAGAGTAACCTTGGAGGGTGTAAATGTAACATTGGAGGGTGTAACTGTCTAGGGTAACCTTGGAGGGTGTAACTGTCTAGAGTAACCTTGGAGGGTGTAACTGTCCAGAGTAACCTTGGAGGGTGTAACTGTCTAGAGTAACCTTGGAGGGTGTAACTGTCCAGAGTAACCTTGGAGGGTGTAACTGTCTAGAGTAACCTTGGAGGGTGTAACTGTCTAGAGTAACCTTGGAGGGTGTAACTGTCCAGAGTAACCTTGGAGGGTGTAACTGTCTAGAGTAACCTTGGAGGGTGTAACTGTCTAGGGTAACCTTGGAGGGTGTAACTGTCTAGAGTAACCTTGGAGGGTGTAACTGTCTAGAGTAACCTTGGAGGGTGTAACTGTCCAGGGTAACCTTGGAGGGTGTAACTGTCTAGAGTAACCTTGGAGGGTGTAACTGTCTAGAGTAACCTTGGAGGGTGTAACTGTCCAGGGTAACCTTGGAGGGTGTAACTGTCTAGAGTAACCTTGGAGGGTGTAACTGTCTAGAGTAACCTTGGAGGGCGTAACTGTCTAGAGTAACCTTGGAGGGTGTAACTGTCCAGAGTAACCTTGGAGGGTGTAACTGTCCAGGGTAACCTTGGAGGGTGTAACTGTCTAGAGTAACCTTGGTGGGTGTAAATGTAACATTGGAGGGTGTAACTGTCTAGGGTAACCTTGGAGGGTGTAACTGTCTAGAGTAACCTTGGAGGGTGTAACTGTCCAGAGTAACCTTGGAGGGTGTAACTGTCTAGAGTAACCTTGGAGGGTGTAACTGTCCAGAGTAACCTTGGAGGGTGTAACTGTCCAGGGTAACCTTGGAGGGTGTAACTGTCTAGAGTAACCTTGGAGGGTGTAACTGTCCAGAGTAACCTTGGAGGGTGTAACTGTCCAGAGTAACCTTGGAGGGTGTAACTGTCTAGAGTAACCTTGGAGGGTGTAACTGTCCAGGGTAACCTTGGAGGGTGTAACTGTCTAGAGTAACCTTGGAGGGTGTAACTGTCTAGAGTAACCTTGGAGGGTGTAACTGTCCAGAGTAACCTTGGAGGGTGTAACTGTCCAGGGTAACCTTGGAGGGTGTAACTGTCTAGAGTAACCTTGGAGGGTGTAACTGTCCAGAGTAACCTTGGAGGGTGTAACTGTCTAGAGTAACCTTGGAGGGTGTAACTGTCCAGGGTAACCTTGGAGGGTGTAACTGTCTAGAGTAACCTTGGAGGGTGTAACTGTCCAGGGTAACCTTGGAGGGTGTAACTGTCTAGAGTAACCTTGGAGGGTGTAACTGTCTAGAGTAACCTTGGAGGGTGTAACTGTCCAGGGTAACCTTGGAGGGTGTAACTGTCCAGGGTAACCTTGGAGGGTGTAACTGTCTAGAGTAACCTTGGAGGGTGTAACTGTCCAGGGTAACCTTGGAGGGTGTAACTGTCTAGAGTAACCTTGGAGGGTGTAACTGTCCAGAGTAACCTTGGAGGGTGTAACTGTCTAGAGTAACCTTGGAGGGTGTAACTGTCTAGAGTAACCTTGGAGGGTGTAACTGTCTAGAGTAACCTTGGAGGGTGTAACTGTCCAGGGTAACCTTGGAGGGTGTAACTGTCTAGAGTAACCTTGGAGGGTGTAACTGTCTAGAGTAACCTTGGAGGGTGTAACTGTCCAGGGTAACCTTGGAGGGTGTAACTGTCTAGAGTAACCTTGGAGGGTGTAACTGTCCAGGGTAACCTTGGAGGGTGTAACTGTCTAGAGTAACCTTGGAGGGTGTAACTGTCTAGAGTAACCTTGGAGGGTGTAACTGTCCAGGGTAACCTTGGAGGGTGTAACTGTCCAGGGTAACCTTGGAGGGTGTAACTGTCTAGAGTAACCTTGGAGGGTGTAACTGTCCAGGGTAACCTTGGAGGGTGTAACTGTCTAGAGTAACCTTGGAGGGTATAACTGTCCAGGGTAACCTTGGAGGGTGTTACTGTCTAGAGTAACCTTGGTGGGTGTAACTGTCCAGGGTAACCTTGGAGGGTGTAACTGTCCAGGGTAACCTTGGAGGGTGTAACTGTCTAGAGTAACCTTGGAGGGGGTAAATGTAACATTGGAGGGTGTAACTGTCCAGGGTAACCTTGGAGGGTGTAACTGTTTAAAGTAACCTTGGAGGGGGTAACTGTCTAGAGTAACCTTGGTGGGTGTAAATGTAACATTGGAGGGTGTAACTGTCCAGGGTAACCTTGGAGGGTGTAACTGTTTAAAGTAACCTTGGAGGGGGTAACTGTCTAGAGTAACCTTGGAGGGGGTAACTGTCCAGGGTAACCTTGGAGGGGGTAACTGTCCAGGGTAACCTTGGAGGGGGGTAACTGTTTAGAGTAACCTTGGAGGTGGTAACTGTTTAGAGTAACCTTGGAGGTGGTAACTGTTTAGAGTAACCTTGGAGGTAGTAACTGTTTAGAGTAACCTTGGAGGGGGTAACTGTCCAGGGTAACCTTGGAGGGGGTAACTGTCTAGAATAACCTTGGAGGTGGTAACTGTCTAGAGTAACCTTGGAGGGGGTAACTGTCTAGAGTAACCTTGGAGGTGGTAACTGTTTAGAGTAACCTTGGAGGGGGTAACTGTCCAGGGTAACCTTGGAGGGGGTAACTGTCTAGAGTAACCTTGGAGGGGGTAACTGTCTAGAGTAACCTTGGAGGTGGTAACTGTTTAGAGTAACCTTGGAGGGGGTAACTGTCTAGAGTAACCTTGGAGGGGGTAACTGTCTAGAGTAACCTTGGAGGCGGTAACTGTCTAGAGTAACTTTGGAGGGGTTAACTGTTTAGAGTAACCTTGGAGGGGGTAACTGTTTAGAGTAACCTTGGAGGGGGTAACTGTCTAGAGTAACCTTGGAGGTGGTAACTGTTTAGAGTAACCTTGGAGGGGGTAACTGTCTAGAGTAACCTTGGAGGGGGTAACTGTCTAGAGTAACCTTGGAGGTGGTAACTGTTTAGAGTAACCTTGGAGGGGGTAACTGTCTAGAGTAACCTTGGAGGGGGTAACTGTCTAGAGTAACCTTGGAGGCGGTAACTGTCTAGAGTAACTTTGGAGGGGTTAACTGTTTAGAGTAACCTTGGAGGGGGTAACTGTTTAGAGTAACCTTGGAGGGGGTAACTGTCTAGAGTAACCTTGGAGGTGGTAACTGTTTAGAGTAACCTTGGAGGGGGTAACTGTCTAGAGTAACCTTGGAGGGTGTAACTGTCTAGGGTAACCTTGGAGGGGGTAACTGTCCAGTGTAACCTTGGAGGTGGTAACTGTTTAGAGTAACCTTGGAGGGGGTAACTGTCTAGAGTAACCTTGGAGGGTGTAACTGTCTAGGGTAACCTTGGAGGGGGTAACTGTCCAGGGTAACCTTGGAGGGGGGTAACTGTCCAGGGTAACCTTGGAGGGTGTAACTGTCTAGAGTAACCTTGAAGGGGGTAACTGTTTAAAGTAACCTTGGAGGGGGTAACTGTCCAGGGTAACCTTGGAGGGTGTAACTGTCCAGGGTAACCTTGGAGGGGGTAACTGTTTAGAGTAACCTTGGAGGGGGTAACTGTCTGGAGTAACCTTGGAGGGTGTAACTGTTTAGAGTAACCTTGGAGGGGGTAACTGTTTAGAGTAACCTTGGAGGGGGTAACTGTCCAGGGTAACCTTGGAGGGTGTAACTGTCTAGAGTAACCTTGGAGGGGGTAACTGTCTAGAGTAACCTTGGAGGGGGTAACTGTTTAGAGTTAACTTGGAGGGTGTAACAGTCTAGAGTAACCTTGGAGGGGGTAACTGTTTAGAGTAACCTTGGAGGGGGTAACTATCCAGGGTAACCTTGGAGGGTGTAACTATCCAGGGTAACCTTGGAGGGTGTAACTATCCAGGGTAACCTTGGAGGGGGTAACTATCCAGGGTAACCTTGGAGGGTGTAACTATCCAGGGTAACCTTGGAGGGGGTAACTGTTTAGAGTAACCTTGGAGGGTGTAACTGTCCAGGGTAACCTTGGAGGGTGTAACTGTCCAGGGTAACCTTGGAGGGGGTAACTGTTTAGAGTAACCTTGGAGGGTGTAACTGTTTAGAGTAACCTTGGAGGGTGTAACTGTCCAGGGTAACCTTGGAGGGTGTAACTGTCCAGGGTAACCTTGGAGGGTTTAACTGTTGAAGGTAACCTTGGAGGGGATAACTTTAAAATAACCTTGGAGGGTGTAACTGTCCAGGGTATCTTGGAGGATGTAACTGTCGAGGGTAACCTTGGAAGGTGTAACTGTAGAGGGTGACCTTGGAGGGTGTAACGGTTGAGGGTAACCTTGGAGGGTGTAACGGTCGAGGGTAACCTTGGAGGATTTAATCAAGAGTGTATATCCTCAGAGGGTGTAACTGTCCAGGGTAACCTTGGAGGGTGTAACTGTTGAAGGTAACCTTGGAGGGGATAACTTTAAAATAACCTTGGAGGGTGTAACTGTCCATGGTATCTTGGAGGATGTAACTGTCGAGGGTAACCTTGGAGAGTGCAACTGTTAACCTTGGAAGGTGTAACTGTCGAGGGTGACCTTGGAGGGTGTAATGGTTGAGGTTAACCTTGGAGGGTGTAACGGTCGAGGGTAACCTTGGAGGGTGTAACGATCGAGGGTAACCTTGGAGGGTGTAACGGTCGAGGGTAACCTTGGAGGGTGTAACGGTCAAGAATGTATAACCTTAGAGGGTGTAACTGTAGAGGGTGACCTTGGAGGGTGTAATGGTTGAGGTTAACCTTGGAAGGTGTAACTGTCGAGGGTGACCTTGGAGGGTGTAGCTGTCGAGGGTGACCTTGGAGGGTGTAATGGTTGAGGTTAACCTTGGAGGGTGTAACGGTCAAGAATGTATAACCTTAGAGGGTGTAACTGTCCGGGTAACCTTGAAGATGGTAACATTCAAAGAGATAATAGATTTATCGATTGTTGATCATAAAAACTGGGTATAAGGAACATAGCCAATAATGTAGAAATTCTCTTCAGCACTTCATTCAGGTTATTTTGAGGCCACTCCTAGATAATGAGATGATATAGAGAAACCTGTGAGATGATATAGAGAAACCTGGGATCACTGTAGTAATACTCTCTCTTGCTATCAACAGTTTTCAGGGGTGTAGCTTGGAATACTTCTTTACTCATGGGAGTAACTTGGGGGAACAACAATCAGAAAAAATTGAAAAATGCAATAAAAATCATAGGGAGGTGGTGGGTAATGGTGGAAAATTAAAGAAATGAGATGGGGAAGGGGGTAATTGTGGAAAATTAACACTTTTTGCAAGCATAAAATGTCTATTCCTGACGAACATGACTGGTACAAGCACCATTTTGGTCCAAAGATGAATTGAATTGAATGTTGTTTAAACGGCTCATCAACACAGTATAGGTTATTTAGAGCTGCCCCAGAGAGAGGGGAAGGATACATAGGAATCCGGGAACCTGCCCTACTCTTATTATCGAATAGATTCCTATGGTTCTTTAACGTGCTCGGAGGATAGCCAAAGATGAAGAAATAAAACAAACTTCTCCAAGTCCCTCCCCCACTCGGCGCTTTACACCTCATGTTTGGAGTATGCATGTCGAGCTTCACACCTCATGTTTGGAGTATGCATGTTGAGCTTCACACCTCATGTTTGGAGTATGTTGAGCTTCACACCTCATGTTTAGAGTATGTTGAGCTTCACACCTCGTATTAGGAGTATGTTGAGCTTCACACCTCATGTTTAGAGTATGTTGAGCTTCACACCTCGTATTAGGAGTATGTTGAGCTTCGCACCTCGTATTAGGAGTATGTTGAGCTTCACACCTCATGTTTGGAGTATGCATGTTGAGCTTCACACCTCGTATTAGGAGTATGTTGAGCTTCACACCTCATGTTTAGAGTATGTTGAGCTTCACACCTCGTATTAGGAGTATGTTGACAACAGACCCTTAGTTCTTATACGTGCCTAGGGGATAGGTCTCATACATGAGACTGGCAGTCTTGCAGTGGATGGTGATACTGGGTATATGTGAGACATGTAGCAACTTTGGTGTGAAAATGGGAAAAAAAGAAGTAGTAGTGGGGCAATTAAGGCAGATCAGAGTTAAAAAAGGGCATTTAATTGTGTGTGTCGTAGGGTGTGTGTGGGCGTGGGGGGTAGTGTATATATACAGTATGACCAAAAAAGTAAAGGAGTTAATACATAAATGAATAATTCTATTTTATTACATTTCTATGCGTGAAAGATCGGGATTTCTCAGTGCAAGAATATTCATAATCGCTAAATATTAATAACTAACTCAGAACACAATAATAACTAACGTTGCGACGTTGAGTCGTGACGTCAACAAAGTGTTGCTGACGTCGACGTCATCTGCCGATAACGTTCAATGAAGCAAATATTTGTTTGCAAAAACGTAATTTGAAATGTAATAAATAAATTATTTAACTGCTGGGATCGATTATTGGGTAATCCTTCACTTGATGTTAGACATGCTTTGTTTTTTCACTCACTCGCGTGCGCTCGTTCATGAAAAGAACTACACATCTACCACTCGTGAAAGATTTCCCTATAATCGATCCCAGCAGTTAAATAATCTCTATATATTATCTTAGGAAAAAACACAAAACCTTTTTAATTACCTTCCTGTCTCACTTGGTATTAAATCTGCCTCTTGGAGGATGTTTTATGTGAGCGACAATTAGACCTGTCTGACTACTAGAATAAAGTCAATTATCGGCATAATCACAAATATATATCCAGGAGTGTATGCAAAATTATTGTATTAATATATATAAAGATTAAGATACATTAGTTTCCTTTTATACCCTCAATTTATGTCTTTTATACTGGGACCTGAAGTTGAAGACCAGACCTTTAGCCCGCCACATATTTATAATGGGCTGTTCTTTCTTTGAATTAAGACCATTCCATTTATGTGACAAAGGGGTGTTTTGGGGAAATGACAGCCAGACATTGTAAAACCTGATCAGCCTGCTAGTTACAATGGACGCAAAGGCTATTATAGTCATGCTCTAAGCGGGTTACGAGTTAACATGTATAAGGATAAATCTGGGCTAAATTTCATCATGTCATATATTGTGTAAACCTCTCAAAACAATGTGACATAATATACCATATAAGCAATGTTGTCAGGAATCATTCACCAGTTCAATCTATTTTTTGAACATACCATAAAAGGGATATATCTGGGCTAAAGCTGAATGATGTCACATACTGTGTAAACATTGTATATATACTGTGCAGATATAAGGGCAAACAAAATAATATGTGTGGTTCAGGTAACACTGGCACAAAAGATATGGTGGGTAGGTAGGCTTTTTTTTATTTATTTATTTTTATTATTTGTTTTTTTCCCTCAATAACCTGCAGGGATTTTTTAATTACTTGGCACAAGTGATCACCATAACAAGACGATGTGTCGCACGCAAAACTCAGGTCTTCAAGGTCAAGGTCACACTTGGAGGTCAAAAGTCAAATTGTGTCCGGTCAATAACTCTGGCATTCATGGACGGATATTAAAATAACTTGGCACAAGTGCTCACCACAACAAGATCATGTGTCGCGCACAAAATCCAGGTCTGTGGCCCCAAGGTCAAGGTCACATTTAGAGGTCAAAGGTCAAATTGTGTCCGGTCGATAACTTTTGCATGCCTGGACGGATTTTCAAATAACTTGGCACAAGTGCTCACCACAACCAAATGAGGTGTCGTGCACAAATCCAGGTCCATGGCTCCAAGGTCAAGGTCATACTTAGAGGTCAAAGGACACTTCGGGGGCATTTATCACTTACAGTGGTATTTCTTGTTTTTTTTTAAAAACAAACATTTAACCCTATCATATATGGCCTACTTATCTAATAGTTCAGTAGTCGTTCCATTTTCATTCCAAGTTCAAAGAAGACACATTTTTTAATAGGAATATAAAAACGGAATAACAAATTAACGTGTTATGTTATAGTAACTTTTAAATACAAAAATGAAATATTTAACAGGCTTACGATTTTTTTTTGTTGACAAATCCGACTGAACATAGTCCATTTCTAATGTGTTTAGTTTCACAAATTCATAATACAGGTATAAAGATAAAATTGAAATTGAAATATTACACAATTACTGTATAATTATATCTGATGTCAACACACCAGGGGCAGCCAGTGTTGTGATTTATAACCTCTTTGATCTAAACAAACATCCTGCTTAGGAAAGCCAATTAGCCACGGGGAGCATTATTACAATTGGAGCAACCCTTTATATCTTTTGATTGCAATAAACCACTCCCATAAACCCAACATTATAGTGATCTTCAATTAATTGTTTTTAGCATATGCAGTCGAACTTCGATAGCTCGAACACCGGTGATTCGAATACCATCGGTAACTCGAACACATTTTTCGGTCCCGACACAACTCCTATATAATTCAATGTAATTTATCCCCGATTATTCGAATATTATTTCTCGAATACCCTGGCTCGCTCGAATACTTTTTACGGTCCGAAGATCCATTTTTGTGTGAATTTAAACCTCGCTTAATCGAAGGTGATGATCCGTTGCCACGCGACGCCGGCCATATTAATTGTTATCGACGCTGTTGTTTATAGCAAGTTCGATCATAATGCGAAAACAGGTAAAGTTGATTGTTAAAGGTGCGAACATTTATGATTGAAAGGCGATAATAGACAGATACATTTTATGTATAGTGATTTTTTTAAAATAAAACAACTGGACAAACAAAAACGTATGTGTAGTTAAATATATCAACAGTGAATTATGTGCTACGCAATTGGTTATTCTATTCAATTCTATTCAATTCTATTCAATTCTATTCAATTCTATGTACCGAAACCAGTCTTACCTTGTTTCTGATTATTCAGACTTCCGGCATGTATGTTAAAATGTATATGTGTGCTATTTCTTTAAATAAATGATAAAACAGACACATTATTGCAGTTTTTCTTGTATTTTCAGTGTAACAATAACATGTTATATATCCGTTATGAGGTTTAAACAAAGATGCATTAACATAAAAAACATACCGAGAACGATACACACGTAAACAAGTAACACTATTTCGGGCGGTACACAAATTTGGATAGATATTTTGTTTTTAGCTCTACTGATCAGAGATCAGCAGAGCTTATGCCGTGGTGCGGTGTCCGTCGTCCGTCCGTCTGTCCGTTAACTTTTTTTTGTAGCGACTACTCCTCTGAAACTACTGAATGGATTTTCATGAAACTTTACAGAAATGTTGCCCATGAAGTCTAGTTGATCCTAGCAAAAATTCATGAAGATGTGAAATCCAAGATGGCCGCCAAATCAAAAAATAGGTTTTTTGTCTGTCCGTCCGTCCGTTAACTTTTTTTGTAGCGACTACTCCTCTGAAACTACTGAATGGATTTTCATGAAACTTTACAGAAATGTTGCCCATGAAGTCTAGTTGATCCTAGCAAAAATTCATGTAGATGTGAAATCCAAGATGGCCGCCAAATCTAAAAATAGGTTTTTAAAAAACAAGTTTGTAGCGACTACTTCTTGAAAACTCTAAGGGATATTGCTATGGGACTTTTTCTAAAATGATCAGCATGACATAATGTTGGTCCTTGTCGAAAATCGTTTTGATCCGACGTTAAACATGGCTGCCAGCGGCCATCTTTGTTTACATAGAGTTATATAATGAAAACTTGTAGCGACTACTCCTCTGAAACTACTTGACGGATTTTCATGAAACTTCACAGGAATGTTGCTCTTGATGTCTAATTGATCCTAGCAAAATTTCAGGTCGGCCGGAAATTCAAGATGGCCGCCACGGCTAAAAATAGATTTTTAAAAAATAAGTTTGTAGCGACTACTTCTTGAAAACTATAAGAGATATTGATATGGGACTTTTTCTAAATTTATCAGCATGACATGATGGTTATCCGAGTCGAACATTATTTTTATTCGACGTTAAACATGGCTGCCAGTGGCCATCTTTGTTTACATAGAGTTATATAATGAAAACTTGTAGCGACTACTCCTCTGAAACTACTTGACGGATTTTCATGAAACTTCACACGAATGTTGCTCTTGATGTCTAATTGATCCTTGCAAAATTTCAGGTCGGCCAGAAATTCAAGATGGCCGCCATGGCTAAAAATAGATTTTCAAAAGACAAGTTTGTAGCGACTACTTCTTGAAAACTATAAGTGATATTGATATGGGACTTTTTCTAAAATGATCAGCATGTCATGATGGTTATTCAAGTCGAACATTATTTTGATTCGATGTTAAACATGGCTGCCAGTGGCCATGTTTGTTTACATAGAGTTATATAATGATAACTTGTAGCGACTACTCTTTGAAACTACTTGACGGATTTTCATGAAACTTCACACGAATGTTGCTCTTGATGTCTAATTGATCTTAGCAAAATTTCAGGTCGGCCGGAAATTCAAGATGGCCGCCATGGCTAAAAATAGATTTAAAAAAAAAAAGTTTGTAGCGACTACTTCTTGAAAACTATAAGAGATATTGATATGGGACTTTTTCTAAAATGATCAGCATGACATGATGGTTATCCGAGTCGAACATTATTTTGATTCAATGTTTAACATGGCTGTCAGTGGCCATCTTTGTTTACATAGAGTTATATAATGAAAACTTGTAGCGACTACTCCTCTGAAACTACTTGACGGATTTTCATGAAACTTCACAGGAATGTTGCTGTTGATGTCTAATTGATCCTGGCAAAATTTCAGGTCGGCCGGAAATTCAAGATGGCCACCACAGCTAAAAATAGATTTTCAAAAAACCAGTTTGTAGCGACTACTTCCTGAGATCAAAATCGATCAGTAGAGCATCAAGGTCATTGACCTCTTGTTTATCGTTACCTCGATGCCTCGAAGCCACCGATAGCTCGAACATATCCATATGGTCCCGCTGACTTCGAGCTATCGAGGTTCGACTGTAGCTATAATAATATATCTATCTAGGTCTTATGATTTATGAAATCTTACGGTAGGAATAACAATATATTGCCAAGTTCTGTTAATTATTTTACATATGCCCTAACAATTACCAACAGTAAATGACTTTTTGCAATACATATTCGTTTGTGGAATATACTTTTCTGAACATTATTTAAAGGAGAATTTATATACATACCTATCATGTTGTGGTGGTGAATTTAAAGCTCAGCATCTACAGTGTTGGACTCAAACTACTCAGATGCTTAATTATTCTTTTATATTTATTTTATAACTGGTAGACAAGATTAAGATGAACGTTCCTGTTTACAAGAAAGTTATATATACAACTCAGATGGTTAAATATGATTAAAATGTTGGGACGTATTATTAATTGTTTTCATATTGGCCCAGTTATGGGTCCAAGGATAATGTCATATGGCCCAAGGCCGAAGGCTGCGGGCCAATTGGGCCATAGGCTGCGGGCCAATATGACAGTCAGAGGACCAATAACTGGGCCAATATGAAAACACTTAATTATTGACATTTTTATTAATTGACTACTTAATAACTCTCTTTATTCCTATGTAAGGAAAAAAAAAGAGATACATGTTCAGTATAACATTTAATAACAAGTATCTGATTCAAATAAATCTTCCCCTGTTACCGCTTGGGCGCGTAGGAAAATCACACACGAACGTGATAATAGTTATATTTCAGCGAAGTCGATGTACCGAATTACCTTAATTATTTTGATTGTCTACATTACATAGGCGAACATAGCTGTCTACATTACATAGGCGAATATAGCTGTCTACATTACATAGGCGAACATAGCTGCGACCTTGTGTTTTTTTCTTCAAAATGGCGTCCTTAAAGAAAACAAAGCCTTGGTCATATTGGCCGTGTTAGCTTATCCAATCAGATTGCTTGAATTTCATATTGGCCGAATTTTCTCGTATTGCCGAGTTTCTCTCCATATTGGCCTTGTTTTTACCATATGATGCGTACAGTTTCCTGCAAACCAGGCAGATAATTATTAAGTAGTTAATAATAATTAAGTGTAATAAGTAAAGATAATTACTTTAAGTAATTTATGAGGATTATATGATCTTTACACATCTATCTACTTTGGGTTGCAAGGTAAAGTTATAATGGCAATAAAAAAGCCATTTAACCCAGAAAAGGTCAATAGCCTGACAGCTTATATTACTAACACAACTCTAAACAGCATTGGCACAATATTTTTGCATGATACATTCTAAAATGTGGCTAAATCCAAATAAACACTGTATGCTCCCTATACAGAGTTAGTGTTGATAACCCCCCCCCCCCCCCCCCCCCCCCCCCCCCCCCCCCCCCCCCCCCCCCGAACTTTAAATCTCCTGAAAAACAAGAGTGAGATTTTGATAATGGCAAAATTGAGAATATTGTTATGCGACAATGTATATTGTTATGCGACAATGTATATTGTTATGGGACATTGTATATTGTTTTGCGACAATGTATATTGTTATATGTTATGCGACAATGTATATTGTTATGCGACATTGTATATTGTTATGCGACAGTGAATATTGTTATGCGACAGTGCATATTAATTGGTAGGCGACAGTGTATATTGCTATGCGACAGTGTATATTGTTAGGCGACATCGTATATTGTTATGCGACAGTGTATATTGTTACGCGACAGTGTAAATTGTTATGCGACAGTGTATATTGTTATGCGACAGTGTATATCGTTATGCGACAGTGTATATTACACATACCAGGGGCGTAGCCATGCATTAGCATGTGCGCGGCACATACCATATTTTTTATAAAAATGTAAAAAAAAAAAAGAATTTACTTTTGAATTTTTGGGGGGATTTTAGATACGAAAGATTTAAATGTATTGAATTTTGAGATCTTTTATTGATTATTTTTTTATTTTTTGAACAGGTGACCTCTGTTTGAGGAGGCTCTCTTATTAAGGAAATACTGTACTCAATTTTTCATAAGAGTAAGGTGATCACGAATTCCTCGGTATCTTTGAGGCGTCATAATATTTTTAAGACCTCAAAATAATGTTCAACCACAATTTAATTCAATTCTGGAGTCCCTCCCTAGCTACCAAGACAATTTTAGGTCGTCCTAGTCAATCGAATGTTGTCCGATTTATAAAGGTACATTTTACAAAGGTGAATCTGTGACAAATGCTTTTCTGTCTGAATCATCACAACAAAGTGCTTGGCTTTGGTATTATAAAATACAAATGTACCATAACCATGTTGAAAAGTGAAATAAACCTGTGTATTATATAATTAATGTATACTGAGGTTTCACTGAGTTTTACAACTCCTAGCTATTAAATTGTGATTTGTATAATGCACATATTGTGTTGTATTTTTGACCTGAAAAATGTGTGTACACCTATAATGTGCAGAATGGCCTGCCTCCTCCTTTTCTCTATGTCCTCTCAGCTTCCTTTTCTTCCTCGCTCTTCCTCCTCTTTCTTCTCCTCTTTATCCTCCTCTTCTCCATCTTCTCTTCCTCCACCGGCTCCTCCTCGACATTCTCTTCCTCCTCCTCTCCTTCCTCCTAACCTTCTTCCCTTTTCCTTCCCCTGCGAAATTTTCTAGAACTGTGCATGAACAATTCTAACTGTTCTGGATAGATTGTTCAAGAACTGTACCTAATCTGTTCTGGTACAGTTCTGGAGCAGTATGTGAACGTTAAATGAGACAAATTTTCTAGAACTTATGTTCAAGAACAGTTCTAGAACTTATGTTCAAGAAAAGTTCTAGAACTTATGTTCAAGAAAAGTTCTAGAACTTATGTTCAAGAACAGTTCTTGAACTATCTGTACTGGAACTGTTCTAGAACTGTTACAGAACGATCTGTACTGGAACTGTTCTAGAACAGTTCTAGAACTATCTGTACTGGAACTGTTCTTAGAACTGTTCTTGAACATAACCTCTAGATTTTTTGTCTCATTTAACGTTCATGCACAGTTTTAGAACTGCTCAAGAACAGATGAAGCACAGTTCTAGAACTATCTGTACTGGAACTGTTCTAGAACTGTTCCAGAATGATATGTACTGAAGATAGTTCTAGAACTGTTCTTGAACATAAGTTCTAGAAATTTTGTCTCATTTAATGTTCATGCACCGTTCTAGAACTGCTCAAGAACAGATGAAGCACAGTTCAAGAACCGTTCTTGAAGAATCTATCCAGAACAGTTCCTGCACAGTTCCAGAACTCCCTTGGCCACTAATTTAACCTACATAACAGTTAAAGAACAATTCATTAATTGAACCTTCAGAATGCCTGGTCATACTTGTTGAAATGTTACAGATGATACTGAAATGAAATAATATCTGCAGTGCTGAAAACCATTTTTCTGTCAGCAACAAAAAAAGAAAGTCAATCCGCGAAAACACATGACAATAGGGGTTTCATTTTAAAATACTGTTTCTAAAGACTACATTTAGAAATTTCATCTTTCAAATACAACTATTAAATATAGAAGATGTTTTGACACAATAAGTAATTTAAGTATTATCACAAAACACTTACATTTAATCATTAAATGATGCAAGCACAATCTTCAGTTGGACTGCCATTTTACCGCCAAAAACTCAAAAGAATGGCATTTGCATTTTATTTGCAATTCTTGTCAGAATCACACTCAGGTGTCATATATTCTTTACCTACTTTCTTTGCAAATATAAATGAAGACATGGGCTTTTAAACTCCAGATAATGTTATTATATTAAACTGTTCATGCAATAATGATTATATATTTGTTTGTTAATAGTAGTATATATTTGTTTAATTAATGAAGATGAACACCTGCGAAACTCTGTTCTTATACTCAAGAACAGTTCATGAACATTTCTAGAACATTAAGAACAGTTCCTGAACTGTTCTTGATTCATTGTTCTAGAACATGTTCTTAATATGTTCTTGAACATTGAACATGTTCAAGAACTATTGAACAGCATTTCAAGAACTGTAATTTTTCTTATAATCTATACTGTGTTGATGAGCCGTTATTTTAATTTAATCAACACAAAACTTAAGTGCTACAAAATAAATGTCTTTTTATACCAAGTTTATGGATAATCGTTTTCATGTCCCAGCAAAAGCCATCTATGTATACTTGGGGTGTGTTCAAGCTACTTAAAACAAAGAAATTTCATATTTCATTATAATACCTGTGCCTGTCAGCATTACAAAAATAATGCCTTTTTCAAACGCTGTATCAGTAAGTAGTGTGACTAATAATGGAAGATCACAATAGTTTATTAGGTGGTTAATATGGTGACTTGCTTACTAATTTAATGTATATTTACATTTGCACAGATGTAATCGATTTGTAGCGACATTCCTATTAAGATAACACATTTGTAGATATTTTAAGTACATCTTAATTACATTTCCTATTTAAAGGAATTTAGTTCACATTTTAAGAACATTGAAAGAACTTTAAATAGAGAAGATTATTCTAAAACTGTTTTTAAACAATTTCAAGAACAAATGAAGAACAGTTTAGGAACTTCAAGGGTTTAAACTGTTCTTAATTAGTGCTTAACGTTTAAGAACACTTAGAGTTAAGAACTAATTAAGAACGGTTTAAGAACCCTTGAAGTTCCTGAACAGTTCTTCATTTGTTCTTCAAATTGTTCAAGAACAAATTAAGAACAGTTCAGGAACTCCTAAAGTTCCTAAACTATTCTTGATTTGCTCTTGAAATTGTTCAAGAACACTTTTAGAACATTTTCTCTATTTAAAGGTTCTTGAACTGTTCTAAACTTGTTCAAGAACCTTTCAAGAATATCTTAAGAAAAAATAAAGTTCTTGAAATGTTCTTCAATAGTTCTTGAAAGTGTTCAAGAACATATTAAGAACATATGTTCTAGAACAATGAATCAAGAACAGTTCAGGAACTGTTCTTAATGTTCTAGAACTGTTCATGAACTGTTCTTGAGTATAAGAACAGAGTTTCGCAGGGGTTCTATTCCTCACCATCCTCCACTTCTTCACCTCCCCATCTTCATCCTCTTCACTGCTTCATCTTTCTCTTCATCCTCTTCTGCTTCCTCCTCCTTCTCTTCACAACCTCCTCCTCCATCATCATCCATCATTATCATCATCCATCATCAGTTATATCATCATTATCATTAATTATATCATCAGTAGTTAGAATTTGAAGGTAGTATGCTTAATTTAAGGACTGATAAGTGGACTATTGATACCAAATGGATATATTACAAATATTTAAATGTGAATAAATCAATCCTGGGCTTATTGACATAGGCCAAGATAATTTGATCATCCTCTTCTGTCACTATACAGAGTGAAGCGTTGGACTCACTCAGGCTTGCCAACAATTCAGTATGGCCTGTATGCTTTTTTTTGCAATGTCTAGTCTGCTAACTTACAATGTCTCTTTGTAGAGGGAAGCCACTGGCTAGCACAGCTATAAATTAGTCTCTGGTCAGTGTACGTATAATGTCACTATATAGAGTGAAACCACTGACTAGCAAAGCTATAAATAGCCTGGTCAGTGTCCATACAATGTCACCATACAGAGTGTAGCGACTGACTAGCCAAGCTGTAAAGAGTGTCTGGTCAGTGTACATACAATGTCACTATATAGAGTGAAACCACTGACTAGCCAAGCTATAAATAGTCTCTGGTCAGTATACATACAATGTCACTATATAGAGTGAAGCCACTGACTAACCATGCTATAAATAGTCTCTGGTCAGTGTACATACAATGCCGCTATATAGTGAAGCCACTGACTAGCCAAGCTATAAATAGTCTCTGGTCAGTTTACATACAATGTCACTATATAGAGTGAAGCCACTGACTAGCCAAGTTATAAATAGTCTGGTCAGTGTCCATACAATGTCACCATACAGAGTGAAGCCACTGACTAGTGAAGCTGTAAAGAGTCTCTGGTCAGTGTACATACAATGTCACTATAGAGTGAAACCACTGGCTAGCCAAGCTATAAATAGTCTGGTCAGTGTTCATACAGTGTCACCATACAGAGTGAAGCCACTGACTAGCCAAGCTATAAATAGTCTGTGGTCAGTATACATACAATATCACTATATAGAGTGAAGCCACTGACTAACCATGCTATAAATAGTCTCTGGTCAGTATACATACAATGCCGCTATATAGTGAAGCCACTGACTAGCCAAGCTATAAATAGTCTCTGGTCAGTGTACATACAATGTCCCTATAGAGTGAAGCCACTGGCTAGCCAAGCTAGCAATACGTTTCTGGTCAGTGTACATACATTGCCGCTATAATAGTCTCTGGTCAGTGTACATACAATGTCACTATAGAGTGAAGCCACTGGCTAGCCAAGCTAGCAATACGTTTCTGGTCAGTGTACATACACTGCCGCTATATAGAGTAAAGCCACTGCCTAGCCAAGCTATAAATAGTCTGTGGTCAGTGTACATGCAGTAATATGTCACTAACTTCTATGGGGTCAATAGTGTAAAGTCACTCACTTGCTAATATTATGATTATAAGTCGCTGCCCAGATCCTTTCCCTATAGCATGATCTGTTGACTTGGCATGTCACTGTATATAGTGAAGCCAAGATATCAATAGTCTGACCTGTACAATTCAGGGGTCGAATTTCACAAATTTAGCCACTAGCTAAAAATATACAGTGACTAAAATATCCACTATCTAAAATCGGTTCTCACTAGCATTTTTATTGATGTAAATTCTATTTCAAAATAGTGTTTTAATATACATGGTATATGTAAGACGTTTATTATGTGATAACTGACTATATACTAGACTGTCACTGTACAGTACTGTTTACTGCACTGTTTCAATTCATTATTGTGTTGATGATAAGGTAATTGTCCTGTATGAATCTATGAATTGTGAACCTTAAATACCCAATAATAACTGTCATACAGTTTTCTCTGCGTTCGCTCGACTCCATCTCGTTATTTTGTCTTTTGAAAAACGAAGTGATTTTGCGAGCAGACGATTCTGCCTTTAGGTCACATACCACTATTGATTTGGGGCTTTTGATTGGTTGAAAAAATTGGTTGAAAAAAATATAGGGTCTATTAGGGCATATACAACATGTAGTCAGATTGTAAGGTAGATTCTGATTGGATTAAATTATCCAAATCATAACAAATCCCCATAAAACATCCAAAAAATATATTTCCAACATAAAACATGTTCATTTAGGATATTTTGACTGAAATTTGCATTTTTATGGGTACAATTGTACTGAGAGTATATTTGCAAAAAGTAAAATTTCTTCACTGCCATTCTGGGGGGTGCCCGCCTTCAGTGCAATATTAGAGGCTGAAAGCATTACAATACTCCCAATTTGCTGGTCATTTTTGAGTGTCTCTAAGACAGTTCGTTAAAAAAAGTTAGGTTTTATCATCCGTTCTGATATAGGAATAGGGGTTGTAGGCCAAAAGGCTATAATGGAGGCCTATGGGAAATGCAATAGTGGCATGATAATTGATTGTGTAAAGTCCTGAGTTATCTTACCGGATATCGATTCATTATGTATAGACGCTTGCACTAGTCTTGTTTACTGGATAAGCGTCAATCTGATACAGACTGCATTTACTTATTTTCGTTTGACAATGAAGTTACGCAAATAATCATGTGGAATTGGAGATAGGTTTGACTACATATTATGTTGTCGGACCATTTGTTGGTTCTGCCAGTCTGTCGTGGGTGATATTCAATCAAGTGTGTGCTATTTATTTCTACTCGCAGAAAAAAGCAAGTGCTCGAAATTTTCAGTAGCAATCTGAAAAATCAACTCACATTTTGCGAGTCCGTAAGAGTAAAATTCGACCCCTGCAATTACCATATTTCCCTTAATGTTAGCCCCTGGGTGCTATGCAAAATGACAAGGATTAGCGCTGTTATTTTTTTTTATTGAATTTTGATTTCTATTTGGGGAGGCGTTCTTATTAGGGGAAATACGGTACTTGCAGTTTGATGTCTGTCCACTTAAGTCTCCCCCTTTTAATGAATAGGGCAGTCACCATCTCCAGTAAGCCATGATGAAGTTGTCAAGGTGAGTCCCTGCATGAGATGGATGACAATAATTTATAAATACACAAACACTGTCTGGGTAATTCTTCTGTACTTTTACACTGAGCAGGTAGCGAATTTCTGCCAGTTTGGCTATTTGTCATATTCTTATTGATTTAAGCTCAACAGTTGACTTCTTACCTCTTGTGTGTGTAAGTATTAATGCATATAAATACCAGAGTATTACAAGGTAACTACACAAGAATAATGATCGAATTTGTACATTGCTTACAATATCGTGTTTCTATAAGAGTGCTCCACTAATAGTAGCCCCCACCCCTCCCCCACACTTTTTAAAAATAAATAAATCAATGTAAAAGTAAATAAAAGATCTTCAATATTCAATACATTTTCGATTGTTTGTATCCAAAATCACCCCCCACTCCCCCACACAAAAAAAAGAAGAAAATTCAATAATAAAAAAAACAACACTTTTTTTGGACATTTTTTTTTTTTACATTTAATGAGCGCCGCTTGTCATTTTGCATAGGCCTGGGCGCTACTCTGTTAGGTGAAATACATCTAGGAGATAAGTTTTTTCATGCTCATCGAAACATTTCGGGAGAGCATAATTATATTTGCCGCTTTGTCCGTCTGTCTGTCAGTCACACTTTCGAAACTACTTATGGGACTGCATTGAACATTCACACAATGATAGAGGGCAATGAGGGGAAGAGCATAAGAACCGTAGTTCTGTCTTCGTTCAAACTGGAGTTATTGCCCTATGTTGTTTTATACTTATAATTCTTGTCCGGAGCATAACTTAGTAACTACTTAAGGGACTGCATTGAGACTTCACACAAGGATAGAGGGCAATATGAGGAGGTGCTGAGTGCAAGAACCGAAACTCGTTATCTTCAAACAAATTAGTAATTTTATGCTTAGAATTCTTGTCTGGAAAATAACTTCAAAACTACTAGCGGTAATACTGCAATGAAACTTCACATAAATGATAGAGAGTAATGAAATGAAGTGCAGCGTGCAAGAACATTAACTCTGTCTTCAGTTAAATTACAGTTATTGCCCTTTGTAGTTTTATACTTAATAATTCTTGTCCGGAGCATAACTTTAAAACTATGAATGAGACTGCAATGAAACTTTACACTATGATAGAGGGCAATGAGTCTAAGTGCAGAACTTAAGAACATAACTCTATCTTCGTTTAAATTAGAGTTATTGCCCTTGGTAATTTTATACTTATAAATTTTGTCTGGAGCATAACTCAAAACCTACTAGTTTCGTCCGTGTGTTCTTGGGCAAGACACTTTCCTTTAGCCTCGTCCGTCGGATTGGGACGTAAACCGGGCAGTCCCGTGTATCGGTCTATCCTCCGAGCACGTTAAAGAACCATAGAAATCTATTCGATAATAAGAGTAGGGCACGGTTCCCGGATTCCTATGTATCCTTCCCCTCTCTCTGGGGCGGCTCTAAATAACCTATACTGTGTTGATGAGCCGTTAAACAACATTCAATTCAAAAAGAAAGAGAAATTAAGCCCTGAAGATACTTAAAAGGAATAACTAAAGTGATATTTTATTTATTTCAAAATGTTTAGATAATTAAGCAGCGTTTTTTTTCACCATTTTGGGAATGGGTCCGTGGCCGGTCAAATTGGGAAAAAACACGCGATTTTTCTCAAAATTGGGAAAAAACGCGTTTTTTTTTTCAGAATTGGGAAAAACGTTGTTTTTGTATTTTGTGAAATATTACATATTTATTGATGATTTACATAATAGAATATTTTCACAACTGTAATGTTTCAAGTTTTTATTGTAATTCACTGTGTTGTAACAGAATAATTTCCCTGTTTTTGTTGTCCCTGAAAATGTTAAGTTCATTGTCATTTAGGGTTGCACCAGATTCTCTGCATATTCTCATGACCGAGGAAAGAGTTACCTGGGCCAGACGATTTCTGTTATTCGTCCTTTATTTAGTATTAACCCATCGCTCACTGAGGCGCTTGTTACATAGTAGAATATACTAGCGGTAAAGCGTTTCGATAAAATACAAGTGGTAAAGCGTTTCTGCAACGCATAAACAACATGGCGTCGTCCTCGGGTGACGAGGCTGTGTTTTGCGTTTCAATTTACACAGAAAAGCAGAAGAAACGTACAACCCTGGTAAAAAACTTTATTAAGGAGATTAATCTAAAACAGAACCGGGAAGATCTATTACATCTGTGTATTGAGAATATCCCAGGAGAAAGATTGACGGAAAAACAAATTCGATTTGGGAATTTTTTAGTTGGAAATTGGGAAAAATGGTCTTTTTTTTTCAATTGGGAATGGGGCCGTTTATCGGTCCCATTTATAAAAGGTAAAAAACCGCTGATTAAGGAGGATCATTTCCTGCTGCATAAATTTATAAAACAAAAAAATACCCAGAACTTGGTAACAATTATGGTGGTTACCATGTTTACAAATGAAGTATGTTGTAAGCACATTTAAAAGCACTATCCTGTCAAATAACGGCAAAATTACACTAAACAACCATTTGTCAAAACTCTTATCCAGGTGTTCAGGTCATATAATAATTGTTTAATTATGGGCCAATTAAAAATATAGGTAATTAATGGGTTCTTAAAATACCCATGTATGAATATGTGCAAAATGAATGATGAGTTGGTAACTTAATTCAACACGACATTTTTATACTTTGGCCTGGCTGGTATATTGCGGCTATAGAGTTTGGATTCTCAAATTATGTAAGTTAATATATATCTATACCTCGTAGTCGGCAGTAGGTTATAAACAGTGAACATATGTTTATATAAGTTGGCTGCTGTTGGTGGGATATTGCTTCATTAAGATAAATGGTTAAAATAATAAGAAATCAATTTGTGTAATTTATTTGAGTATAATAACCTTGCCGATGCACAGATTCGATGTTAAGTCTTTCTATTTGGACCTGATTCAATTTTGAAGTGGTTTGGCTAAGTTTAAACTCCAGTATATAAATTACAGCTCTAACAATCTGTGTAATTGACAACAGGTAGAATAATGAAGCCTTTAGTTTATAAATGCTTAAAGCTACTGTAGCTATACTTAATGAGCATAGAGCATAGTTTAATGCTTAAAGCTACTGTAGCTATACTTATTGAGCCTAGTTAAATGCTTAAAGCTACGGTAGCTATATTAGTTTAAATGCTTAAAGCTACTGTAGCTATACTTAATGAGCATAGAGCATAGTTTAATGCTTAAAGCTACTGTAGCTATACTTATTGAGCCTAGTTAAATGCTTAAAGCTACGGTAGCTATATTAGTTTAAATGCTTAAAGCTACTGTAGCTATACTTATTGAGCATAGTTATATGCTTAAAGCTACTGTAGCTATATTAGTTTAAATGCCTAAAGCTACTGTAGCTATACTTATGGAGCATAGTTTAAATGCTAAAAGCTACTGCAGCTATACTTATTGAGCACCATATAGGAAATAACAGGCAAGCTTTTGGGTGGGTTTTAGACTCATTTTACTGTAACCTGGCCGTAAACCTGTACATATATTAGGAGAGAAACTTTTTAACAGTACATCACTTTTAATTTGTTTGATATAAATTATAGCAACATCAAAAAACTACACTGCCCTGATCATTGTAAAATAGTTTGCTCAACACAGGATTCTAACTCGAAATATGGCTTGTTAGTCAGAATGTCGTGGGTTTGAATCAGTCACATGTCATAATGTTTTCAGTGAATGGATGTATACATGTTTATTATCAATCTTCGTGGATCGCAGGTTAAGAAATTAAGGAGTTCACTGCTACAAACCTAGCTAGCTGCCTTAATTATATATAAATGGTTTCCAGGCTTGTTTTATAAGCTTAATTTTGGTAGAAAACACTTTCATTCATGCCCACTAACCTTAAAAAGAGCTATAGTGGCTTTAACTGCTATCCCAGTGTATCACAGATATATTTTTTAATATACATAGAACATTTTCCATACCTTTAGTGTAAAGGACAAAACAAAATCTAAACTTTTTATCATCACCGTCTTTTATTAATCTTTTTTGAATATTTCTTTTTGTTTCAGACGCTTTTTACGATTTCTTAAAAAAAAAAGAATGTAGAATGGAATTGAATGTTGTTTACAGTCCATGCATGAACACATAATTGATTATTTTAAGGTGCCCCTAGAGAGAGGGAAAGGAATCAAGGAACCTGCCCTAGTACTGTAGGAATATATTCGGTCTTACTTGTGAATAGATTCCTACAGTTGGAGGATAGACTCCGATACAAGGGACTGCCCCTTTAATCTGATGGATGAGTCGAAGAGAATGTTCCTTGCCCAAGAACATACTGACAAAACTTCGTGGCGCTGGTAAAGCTTCAATTTGGATCCACCATACTATCCACAGGGCCATGCCAGCCCTTCATAAACCCTTCATCTGCCTACCTACTTAAAAAATCTTGGGTCGTAAACCCTTCATCTACCTACCGATATACCTACTTACAAAATCCTGGGTCGTAAACCCTTCATCTACCTACCGATATACCTACTTACAAAATCCTGGGTCGTAAACCCTTCATCTACCTACCGATATACCTACTTACAAAATCCTGGGTCGTAAACCCTTCATCTACCTACCAATATACCTACTTACAAAATCCTGGGTCGTAAACCCTTCATCTACCTACCGATATACCTACTTACAAAATCCTGGGTCGTAAACCCTTCATCTACCTACCGATATACCTACTTACAAAATCCTGGGTCCTGGAAGTGGCAAGAATGGCCTGAACTTGTCAGATTTTTCAAATATTTTGTTACATTTCTTTTTGCTTTCAAAACTATTGAAGGGTGAATTAAATTAATTTAAGGTATGGGGTTATTAACTATATAACACAATGACACCAGTAGCATGGACAAAGTGTTATAGCTTTTAATTGCGCATGAAGTAATATTATCAGCATGAAGTAATATTACAGCCTTAATTGCATGGTTTACTGAAACAAATCTGACAGGTGTCAGTAATAAAGATTTGATTGTAGATCGAAATACCAAAATGGAAGATCCAGTAACTAAGCTACTAATTAACCTTCCTGTCAGGGAGATAACATCAGTACCATAATCAGTGTTCATTCTTGCTTTCTCATTAAAGGGACAGTGGATGCTATCTCTAAATAAAGGGACAGTGGATGCTATCTCTAAATAAAGGGACAGTGATGCTATATCTGAATATAAAGTGACACTGCTATATCTGATTAAAGGTACAGTGGATGATATCTCTTATTAAAGGGACAGTGGATGCTATATCTGAACAAAGGGATAGTCTATATCTGAACAAAGGGATAGTCTATATCTGAACAAAGGGATAGTCTATATATGAAGGATAGTCTATATCTGAACAAAGGGATAGTCTATATCTGAACAAAGGGATAGTCTATATCTGAACAGTCTATATCTGAACAAAGGGATAGTCTATATCTGAATAAAGGGACAGTGATTGCTATAACTGATTAAAGGGACAGTGGTTGTAATGTTTAATTAATAAATGTAGAGTGGTACATTGCTGTGTGTTAATATTGATTTGACAGCATGTAAGTTATGTAGAAAAATGAATTTTGGACACCGTGAATTAAAGCACAAACTTTATATGATGTTTATAATTATGAGAAGGTTTTTATTGGAAAACAAGTTAGGATTCGTGTTTATGTTTGTTGTATTTTATGCAAGAGTAAATGCAATTATGATGTCATCTTGCTACTGGCTGTAAATTAACAACATGGTTCTTAAAGCTGTACAGTCTCTATTTTAACTGGTAATAACTCATGAATATGAATGAGTAACATGTGGAGTAGTTTCAAATCGACAAACACACCAAAAGTTGGTATATAAGGAGAAATCGATACGTAAAATTTCACATTTTTATTTAGCCTCCGTACAGGTAACATCGATAAATATACGGCTCCAGAATATATGTGATAAAAAATAGTTACCCGGAACGGATTATGAGCCACAGTCCTGCACTTGTAAGATTTGAAAGATGTACGCTGAACCACTGCTATTTATTGGTATTCTGTAGCATTTTTAACACTAAATAGGCATTACGTAATAACAAGAGCGCGCATAATACTCATCAAGCGCTAATAACAAGTCGATATATGGTAGATTTGAGACAAAGTATTAGGTTCATATTGATAAGATACAGTATTACACCAGGCAATGTTAATTTACACGTGCGACAATATGGACTGCATATTTATTGATCCATCTTTAGTTGCGTTCAAATATGTTAAGTTATTTTGCCTCATAATATATGGTAGTTAGTATACTATTTTCTCAAGTAGCGTTATAGTTCAGTGGATAGAGCCGAGGACTTGAAATCAGAAGGTCGTGTGTTCGAGCCCCGAAAGAAGCTAACTTATTTTGTCGGTAAAAATTACTGTTACCTGTGTATAGGAACGATGTGCAGTGGTCGATGTTTATACAGTAAATGATTTTATGCACTATATTTGCTCGCTTAAATACCCGATTTCGACATGAGCTGGTGAACATGAAGTTACAAATAAAGACATGCCTACAAAGAAGAAATCGATTGATATAGGGACTCTGTAGCTTTAAAGGGACATGTCTATGGCAGTCTTGAAATAAATATCAGCCATTATAATTAGCAACTATTTATAAATGTACTGTATACTTTTGACAAAGTAAACCTGCTTGCATATAATGTGTAAAATTTTGAACAATGCAAGTTATGAAGAAAAAGTAACAGGACACTTTGAGCTTTAAATAAACAAATCAAGATTGCCATTTCCCTCCTAAAGTCTGGTCTTAGTTTTGAGGTATACATCTTCCATAAGACGGGCGGTAGACAGTACTGGTTCCATCTAGAAATAAGTGGGTGGTCTGACTCCACCTCTAAAAAAATCGATTATTGTACATAATTTACATGTGCTGAAAAATGACATTAAACAGACCGTTTGATCACTGTACAATGTCCCAACAAACTTTCCACAAGACAGCTGTATGTCGCTTTAAATGTCTGATTGCTGTATAAAATCCCTTTAAAATTCTGAGATGAAAAACTAGATATTATTGGAATCTTGCCGATATTCAGTGGTGATATTCAGTGGTAGGGCGGCCATATAAATACATTCTGTTTTGCAGACAAGTGGCTTCAAGCTGTATTGACAAATGTGTCATATGCTGTGGTTACACACTTGGGAGGAATACCATGTCAGTGGAGTGGTTAGACATTTGGGGTTGACGTGGGGTGTTGCGAGGGTTGTGGTGTGGGGGGTGGGTGGGGAGGGGTAGGATAGCAGCTTTATTGACAGACACATCTGCTGCGATTACACACTTGGTATACACCGTGGTCGAGGGGTTATTGCGTTGTAAACCTTCTCGCCTCCCACTGGAATGGAATGAATGAATGCTGTTTTACGTCTCACTAGTGAATTATTCAACACTATATAATATATGTAGAAATGGTCACGTGCGGACCACTGCGAACATACTTTAAACTGTCCATTGGTCTTTAAATCTCCCCTCAATCTGCAAACCTTCCTCTGAAGCTCAGAATATCCACAAAAAATCAAATGTTCACCAGATTAAATTTTTTTAAATTCCAGTCTTTTTCAGTACCCCTCAAAACTAGCTCCATTCCACTGATAATTCAACTGTATTCCTACCCATTTTCAAATTATCATATCTTCCTCGAAAATCACCCAGTGGCATCCAAACTTGGCAGAAGTCATGAACATGTTCCAATCTTGTCACCTGAAAACAGAAATAAGAGAATGATTGCACATTTCCAAGTTCAGAGCAAACCGATTAACACAGCCCTAGTTTTTTACGGTGTAGGAATCTTCCTACCGTCCTGCCCAAGGGAGGTAATTCTGTAGTGAGACCTTTAACTGAATTATTTTTTTGACATAAGACTCAAAACTTTATCAAACAAAGTAACAATATTGACGAACATAAAATGACGTTACTTGGTGTTATCCGCGGACTATTTTTAACAAAATGGCATAAAACATGAAGCCGGTCACATTTGCTTCAAGTCAGTTTCGGACGACTTGAAAATGCACAGAACTGCCACGACATATCAACCGCTAAGCTTGAATATCTTCTATACTTGTTAAAGAAAATGTTTGAAACTTTTAAGTTTTGGTGTTATATGATTGCTTTATCTTATCATTGTATTAAATTTACTGTGTATGTAATATTACCCAATTCAAGTGTCAAAATGCATGCCCTTATATGGCAATTTATTGGTTTCTTGAATAAATGCTTTATTATTCGAACAGTACATCATCTTTGACTTATCATTTCTGCTTCCAAAGAAACTTCATTGTTGGTAGATAAGCTTACTTGTAATTGTAGTGGATGGCTAAGCTGGATTGATGAAATCCTAAACCTTCCTAACCTAATATGGTTAGATTTTTACGCCAAAACGTAACGTTATTTTCATGACGTCATCTTCATGATGTCATCATTTGTTATGTTATTCAGGGAGTAAATGGAGTTTGTCTTTGAAGGGGCATAACTTGAAAAGAGATTATTACAGAACAGAGCTAGCTAGGAAGCAAGTTTACTATTTATAAAAAGGAGTGTACTTGCAATAATGAAACATAAAATATCACACTTTAAGAAGGGAGTCGACCAAAATAGATTTAAACCACTTTCAGGCAGGTGGTCTGATGACAAGCGGACAGTGACCATTAAGAGACTGACTAAAGACGTGTATGATAGTCTCCTAATTCAGGATAAAAAATCAAATGTGCTACTGTGTGGAGCTGTAGACAAGAAGATTCCAGCAACAATGACCTTGAGACCAAGCAAGGCTGCCAAAACGCCTATAGAGCAAGCACTTATGGATAGTGCTAAAGCTGAAAGTGATAAGAATGAACTGCGTACATACCGTATCTTTCACCTTGGGAAGACTGCTGACATGTTCTTTGAAACATTCTCTGATCACAGATCCTGGGATGGCACCTGTCAAGGGAAATTAAACTTTGACTTGAAGTTTGATAAACAGATGGGGTTAGGGTGGTGCGAGAGACTGAAATGTCTTAAATGTGGGTTCGTTGGCAAAGAACATAAGCTTTATGAAACGGTGAACACCAATCGACCAGGACCAAAAGTTGCCGACATAAATCTGTCAGTGGCAGTGGGGTTAATGGACACAAAATCCGGCCCAAATGACTTTCGGTACTTGATGACATGCCTGAAAATTCCACCACCATCTTACTCATCTATGCAAAGCCATAGCAACATTGCTGCTGACAAAGTTTCGGAGGTGGCACATGCTAGTTTCAACCGTGCAAGACAGCAAGTCCGAGAAAACAACGTCGCGTGTGGGTTTGAAAAAGACGCCTCAATTCCGGGTGGGGTAGACTCCCAATATAACAACAGTCTGAAGTCAGCAGGGGAGACAACTCCAATGCAGCCAGCCACTCAAGTCAGCACTACCATCATAGAGATGCAGACAAATCTAAAGAAAGTGATTGGCATGCACATTGGCAGTAAACTTTGTTCCCACTGGGACCACAGCGCATGTAATGCGAGGTCTGGATGCAGCAAAAATCTTCAGGATACCGACCAAATAGGTAAGTTTCATAACAATTAATTAAACATTATTTAATTAACACAACACAACACAACACAACACAACACAACACAACACAACACAACACAACACAACACAACACAACACAACACAACACAACACAACACAACACAACACAACAACACAACACAACACAACACAACACAACACAACACAACAACATAACACAACAACACAACACAACACAACACAACACAACACAACACAACACAACACAACACAACACAACACAACACAACACAACACAACACAACACAACAACACAACACAACACAACACAACACAACACAACACAACACAACACAACACAACACAACAACACAACACAACACAACACAACACAACACAACAACATAACACAACAACACAACACAACACAACACAACACAACACAACACAACACAACACAACACAACACAACACAACACAACACAACACAACACAACACAACACAACACAACACAACACAACACAACACAACACAACACAACACAACACAACACAACACAACACAACAACACAACACAACACAACACAACACAACACAACACAACACAACACAACACAACACAACACAACACAACACAACAACACAACACAACACAACACAACACAACACAACACAACACAACAACACAACAACACAACACAACACAACACAACACAACACAACACAACACAACACAACACAACACAACACAACACAACACAACACAACACAACACAACACAACACAACACAACACAACACAACACAACAACACAACAACACAACAACACAACAACACAACAACACAACAACACAACACAACACAACACAACACAACACAACACAATCACAACACAACAACCACACCACACCACATCACAATCACAACAAAGATAAGATAGATAGATAGATAGATAGATAGATAGATAGATAGATAGATAGATAGATAGATAGATAGATAGATAGATAGATAGATATAGATAGATAGATAGATAGATAGATAGATAGATAGAAATAACTAATGACAAAAAGAAAGAAATAATAATAATAAAAAACATTATTGACTAATCAACAATAACCGCCGTCAAGTCGTTAAACATTTAAGATAAGATAAGATAAGATAAGATAAGATAAGAAGATAAGATAAGAAGATAAGATAAGATAAGATAAGATAATGTAAGTAAGTAAGTAAGTAAGTAAGTAAGTAAGTAAGTAAGTAAGTAAGTAAGCAAGTAAATAAGTAAGTAAGTAATTAAGTAAGTAAGTAAATAAGAAAAATAAATAAGTAATGAAAAAAAGAAATAAATAATAAAAAAGATTATTGACTAATGCAACAATAACCGTCAAGTCGATACAAATTTCATACTTCGTTTACAGGTGACGAACATAGAGAGGCCAGATTAGCGATGGAATCGATATTGAAGAGTGACACGCCGATCACTATTGACAACATGACAACAGACGGGGACAGCAAAGCATTCAAAGGCGCTCGTGCTGCTCAACTTGCTATCACGGGCAAACCAATGTCAAGAATGGCGGATGTTGTACATCTGACTAAAACAATGAAAAATAAAATTAAGAGGACTGAGTTTTCGCAAAAGATGTTTCCTGGACATACCAAACGGGACCGAGCATACATTCAGAAACGCTTTGCAAAGGACGTATCTCACCGTGTACTAACTGAGTTTCAAAATGTACAGCAGAGTATAGGCGACACAAATATTCCCTGTTTACAACAAAAATGTGAAAATTTGAAGATGGCTATAATAGACTGCTACCAGGATAAATGTGGGAAAACTTGTAGAAAATATTCCATGGCGTGTGGGGGTAATCCACCAATCTCAACATGGAGAAAACATTTTATGCCAACATCATGTAAACCTTTAAAGATTCAGGGAGACGACAAAAATAAACTTATCGACTGTTTAAATGTTCGACTGGGAAAAGACGCTGTGACCAAGACATGTAAAGGTGCTGACACAAATAAGCTAGAGGCGTTACACCGCGGTATAAATGCCTCAAACCCGAAAGACGTAACCTTTCGACGTAATGCTAAAGGCAGAAAATTAAGTGCCGCAGCACGGTTAAATGACGGACGGGCAAATTCAGCAATAGAAAAAGTTAAGGCTGTTGGAGGGTCATTTCCCCAAAACACAAAAGTGTTACGGTCACTTAAGAAAATTCAGGACAAAAATACGTACGACAAACATCGACAAATGTTACAAACTTATAAAACAGCCAGATTTATCAACAAAGTGAACAAATTTAAAGTATACGATGACCAACGACAACATAAAACATACTCAACTGACCTTCTCGACAAGTAAACAATGACCACACATTTTGCTATATGAAAAGTGGGTGGGGTAACAATTTGACATGAAACACTACAATAGGATAATATAAACAATCTACTCACATGAAGCATGCAATCAGGATACTCTGTATGTCCTAAACACAGTCTTGGTATCATGTGAAGGCATCTTTGTCTTTCCATGTTGACGCTATGAGGCTCCAAGCTGAGATGGTCAAATCGTAAACATAAACTGTTGTGGCAAAGATGAGACACGTCCATTCCCCTAGGAATACTAGAAACACACATAACACACATATACATCACTCTGTGTGCTAACATGTTCATCTGAGTATGTCTCCCAGCCAAAACAATCGACTGTCTCCCATATTCTGACACTTTCTGACCACAGAATCGTCTATTAAGTCCCAAATGACGGTTATAAAGCATGCACGGGGTCCGACTAGAAGCAAAGTAGTCTATTTTACACTGCAAAAGCATCAAATACTTATCAAAATCCATATTATGCCTAAGAAATACACTGTTTCACTCTAAAATCAAGATTTCACTTTAAAAAATCCAATCTAGTAACAATAGGCGCTGTCTGTCAAGCTTTTCCCTGTTCCAGATGAGGGTTGTTTAACGTCTCACTAGTGAATTATTCAACACTATATAATATATGTAGAAATGGTCACGTGCGGACCACTGCGAACATACTTTAAACTGTCCATTGGTCTTTAAATCTCCCCTCAATCTGCAAACCTTCCTCTGAAGCTCAGAATATCCACAAAAAATCAAATGTTCACCAGATTAAATTTTTTTAAATTCCAGTCTTTTTCAGTACCCCTCAAAACTAGCTCCATTCCACTGATAATTCAACTGTATTCCTACCCATTTTCAAATTATCATATCTTCCTCGAAAATCACCCAGTGGCATCCAAACTTGGCAGAAGTCATGAACATGTTCCAATCTTGTCACCTGAAAACAGAAATAAGAGAATGATTGCACATTTCCAAGTTCAGAGCAAACCGATTAACACAGCCCTAGTTTTTTACGGTGTAGGAATCTTCCTACCGTCCTGCCCAAGGGAGGTAATTCTGTAGTGAGACCTTTACGGCACGTCGACACATAAATAGGTCATATTGTGCGCAAAAAATGATGAATCATGAAGGAATAAAGTAGTAATTAAAAAATAATGTAAACGTATAAAGATAAAACTATCTACAAATAAGGGATGATATGGTATCAAATCCCACTGGGAGATTGACTTGTAAATGAAAGTATGATTCTTACAGATGACGGGAGGTATGCAGTGCTGGTTCTACCCAGGAAAAATGGGTGCGAGGGAAGGGTAGGTCCTAGGAGCCAACAACATTTTACGTTTTGCTTGTTGGACATATAAATGTACATTAGGCCAAATAAAATTATATGTCTGTTTCCAGTTTTCCTACCAATCCAATTTTTAAGACCGAGTTGCTGACCCTAAACATTTTGAAAAAATGAAGAAAAAAGACGAGTTTCATATAAATCGGTTCTGTATGTTTTAAATGTAGTAAAGGCAGGGTCTTCAACAGAAATTATTTAAGGGATAGGGGAAATTAAATTTGAATGAAATGGGGTGGGTGTGGGAGGGAGATACCCTTCGGGTGACCAATATTTTTATGGATCATGATTTAATTAGATGAAATTTGGAGTATATTTCAACTGTAAATGAATGGATTTTTAAGAAGTATAGCCTACAAGGAGCTATTTATAGACAGCTGTAATGCATTTTGGAGATATATTGGTGTTTTTAAGGGATATGGCAGAGAGATCAAAGGATAGGGGCTTAATTAAGGAGTAGGGGAAATTCGATTTTCGAATTAAGGGATAGGGGGAATACGCTCTTAAATTGCCTGTAAGATCCTGAAAGGTGTGTGACAGAATTTGTTTTTGGCTAGGACATATTTAAGGGAGTCAATATTTATGGGATAATATAATATGGCAAAATATTTTATTTATTTTTTGTGGGGTGTTGAGTAAGGTTGGGGGTCAAAACCAAAACATACTCCGGTCCTCCTGTCAGATTATTTGGGGTGGGTGGGTTGCCCAGGTGGCTAGGTATTCCAGTGTGAGATTATTTGGGGTGGGTGGGTGTGTTGCCCTGGCTAGGTATTCCAGTGTGAGATTATTTGGGGTGGGTGGGTTGCCCTGGCTAGGTATTGCAGTGTGAGATTATTTGGGGTGGGTGGGTTGCCCTGGCTAGGTATTTCAGTGTGAGATTATTTGGGGTGGGTGGGTTGCCCTGGCTAGGTATTCCAGTGTGAGACTATTTGGGGTGGGTGTGTTGCCCTGGCTAGGTATTCCAGTGTGAGATTATTTGGGGTGGGTGGGTTGCCCTGGCTAGGTATTCCAGTGAGATTATTTGGGGTGGGTGGGTTGCCCTGGCAAGGTATTCCAGTGTGAAAGCACTATAAAGTGGAGCATGGAGCACACCACTACCAGTAGACAACGATTTTGTCAAGAGTCGTGATAAAACTGAACGATTTCTAAAGGTGAACATAAAAAAAAAACCTCTTCGAGTAAAACTGTACTAAACTTTTTGATTATAAAATGCACTATTTCTGCCAAATAAATACTGTTTCTGATGTTATGTTCACATCAATAGTGTTGATTTCTGTCATCTATTATATTATTGACATTGTTCATGCCTATAATATGCATTTGGATGAAGATTTCAATTAATAATACCCCATCCATTTTGGATTTGCTTTTCAAAGATGGCTGACCAATAGTCCTTAAACCCCATACACAAACATACAAACATGATCCGGACTGGACTGTTTAATAACATTATATTGGGCCAAGTTAAAATAATGTTGTGTTTCATACCTATTACGTACCTATTATGTGTAACTTTTGATTGACCATTTTTATTTCTGTATTTTCAGTGCTGGTCCTAAGGGAGATAACTTGTTCGAGTGGGTGTCCACCATTCTGGGACCACCTGGCACTGTATACGAGGGAGGAGTGTTTTTTCTCGACATCCATTTCACATCAGAATACCCATTCAAACCACCAAAGGTAATTATAACAAATGTATGAACAAAAACCATACTAATAATGACTCCATAGAGAATGATAAGCAAACAGGCCCCACTCCCGTCCGCCTGCCCACATTGCAAAATGTAATGCCCCTAGGGATGTTTAGTATGTATTTTACAGTAAGTGATGAGGAAATGAAAACAATTAAAAATAAATACAAATCAGAATAAAATTATGGCCTGGGTGAGAGACGGAACATTATTGTTTTTGGGGTCAGTATGGCAAAGGTCAAGGTTGCCATGACCACGTATGGAAATATGAATTGCAGGCAATAACTTTGAAAGCACAACGCTCACACTCTTGACAATTTGTAAATATTTTGTCCTTGTTAAGACAGGAAATTTCAGGCGATAAAAACACAAAACCCACCCTCATAACCACCCACACCCACCACTCACAAAACCCAACCTCATCGAACTTCGTAAATATAATTATTGTCCTTGTTGAGATGAGGAACCCTTCTGCTTAGAGTTTCTTGGTGTGTTTTTGGGCAAGACATTTTCCCTTAGCTTCGTCCATTAGATGGGGATGTAAACCAGGCTGTCGTGTTTATGAGTCGGTCCTTTGAGACATTACAGAATGACAGGAATGTAGTATGTGCAGGAGTAGTGCAGGTTCTTGGTGTCCTTCCCCCCACGGGGCGGCTCTGAATAACCTCTACTGTGTTGATGGTGAGCCGTTGAACAACATTCAATTATACTTTTGAATAATAGAGGGATCAATTGTAACATATCGTTAAACCTATGCACAATTATATAGTTAGTATTAATACGTATTGTTCAACCAGTAGCTGAAATAGCTTTAGGGAATACTAATATTCAAACTGTTAAACTATTCAAGCATGGCTTAAGTAAAAAAAAAAAGAAGAGTGTTTTGTATTTATGTTGTTTACATGCAGTTTCAGTCAGATTACAGGGAGCGCTGAGTCATCCTTAAAGGGACATGCGGCAATTCATGGATCCTTAAAGGGACACATGGCCGTTCATGGATCTTTGAAGATCCCTAAACTCTCCTCCATTGTCCAAGCTCTATTTGGCCACAAACTAATACCATGACATTGTGTTCTAGCTATCCTTAAAGGTTCCTAAACTCCGCCCACCATTGTCCAAGTTCAATTTGGCCACAAACAAATACCATGTGTTCTAGCTAACCTTAAAGGTTTCTTAACTCCACCCACCATTGTCAAAGCTGTATTTGGCCACAAACAAATACCATGTGTTCTATTAATTATGTCTCCCCCAATACTGGGGATACATATTGTTGTATGGGGTGAGACTATAAGAATCTTCCATGGGTATCTGGTGTAGATAGGGAATACCAACCCGAGGTATAAGTTTTAACACATACCGAGGGTTGGAACTGAATACCCATGATAGATTTCTTTTCTTGCATATCAGAGACATGTTCTGCGTTGACGCCACCGGCTACTAACGTTTTGCATGTTTTCCTGCATACCGGATGTTGGTGCGCTCGTGACTTTTATCTTTACCCATAACGATAAGACTTTCCATCCCCCATGTAAAACGTGGATAGCCTTATACGGTATGCAAGAAATATTGTTTTTAGCTTGCATGTCTGTCTGGATCTCTGTCCGTCACAGGTCTGTCTGTCACAAGTTGTTCTCTCCATATCTCTTGAACTGCATGAGGGATTTTGAAATAACTTGGCACAATTACTCGACATATCGAGAAGACATGCAGAACGCATCTTCCAGATACATCTGTTCAAGGTCAAATCAAACTTAGAGGTCAAAGGTCATATGCACTATATTTCGTGTCCTCTCCATATCTCTTGAACCGCTTGAGGGATTTTGAAATAACTTGGCACAAATGCTCACCATATCGAGACCACGTGCAGAGCGCAACTTTCAGCCAGGTTGGTTCATAAATTATGGGGGGGGGGAGACAAATGTTTTTGTTACAAAAATAACCCGTCTAGTTATTTGGTTTGTATGTGGTACAGCATCTGCTTTATCTACAGGTGTAAATACCTGATGCTATATTAATTCGTCAGACGGCAAGGATAGAAAATACATTTTTCATTGGCAGCCTGGATCTAGGACTCTTGACCTATTTATCAACTTATTAGAATAAGCTCCTGTATGTACAAACCCAGCATCAGTTCGGCCTGAAGTATGTGGGACTGATGTTGATGTTGTTTATTAACCACTTTGTAAGTTGACATTTACCTTCATTATTTATAAGGTCGCTAACAGTGCTGTGCAAGGTCGGATTTAAAGTGAGTCAGGGGTTGGGGGTGCAGTGGCCTCATCACACACGCACGCATGCATGTACACACGTACACACACAATATCCTGGATCTGACATGCTTATTTGAGTGTATGCTTTGACAAAATAAATAAATTCAATAATTCACATTTAAAATAATTCAAACAATATTTTGTCTGTCTACAGGCTGTTGTAATTTTTTCAGATTATCTAATTAGGCCAATTAAACTATTTTTCACAGTCTATGAACACATCTCAAACTGTTTTATTGGCAAAATTGAGAGTGGTGAACCTTTTGAAGACACTCCACCCATCTCCGAAAGCTGTGACAAAAAGAAAAAATGAGGATTATACTTAATATTTTGAGCCAGGCATTCATTCTATCTAAGGGCTACTGTGGCCCAGTGGACGGAACCACTGGGTTACTTACATGTATCCTTAGGTGAGACAATGACCATCAGATGGGGACGTAAACTGGGTAGTACCTTGTTTTTATAATCTTCCTCGATTATAGGAATTGAGCTGATACCGTAGGGCAAGGTTCTCAGATTTTTCCTCGGTTCTCACCACATCGACTTGTCAAGTGAGAAAGGGTCGATTCTTGCAGATGGAGGGAGGTATACGGTACTGGTTCTACCCAGGAAAAAGGGGGTGGTCTGGGTCTGCCTGGCATCTACCACAAAAAATCGTAAATATGGCGTAACATGTGCTAAAAATAACGTAATTAAAACATTGTTCAAAATCTTTGCATCCTTCCTCTCTCACTGGGGCAGCTCAAAATAACCTGGACAGCATGTTGATAAACCTTTAAACCCCTGCGTTAGGTAGAGTCTACCGTCATTATGTCTACCGTCATTATGTATACACTGTAGCCAGTTACTATTTCGTCTGCTAAAAGATAAAGGTTTCAGCACTCTGACCAGTCACTGATCTTATTTTTAGGAATAAAAGTTTTGTTCTAGAAAGTATGGAAAATATATACATTATATAATTATTTTGATATATCTCTATAGAGTAATGTTTAATGTATTTACATGCTAAATTTTATGGTTTGAAAATGCTTTATTATTTAGAAATTTGTGATTAAACCTCTCATGATCAGAAAAGTTTCTCTGGGGCCATTTTGTTTTTTTTATACTCAACCCTGAACTTTAACAAGACTGTCCCTCAGTGAGACATCACCCTCAGAGAGACATCACCCTCAGAGAGACATCACCGCTACTGCTAGTGGCCCTATTCTTACCCTGATAGAATATAGATTAACTTATCTGATAAACCTATTATAAACATAGATACAGAGATAATATTGAAGGAGTTATAAATGGGATTGTGTAGGTTATATATTCATCCTTTATTAAAGTATGTATAGGTTACCGTATTTCCTCTGATAGTAACGCCTTCCCAAATAGTACCCTCCCCCACCTTTTCAAAAAAATAAATGAAAGATCTTCAAAATTCAATACATTTTTGACCTTTAGTATCCAAAAATCCACACAAAAAAAAAAAAATCTATAAAACATTTTTTTTAATTATTTTTTTTACATTTTACGCCATTTTGCATAGCGCCCGAGCGCTTTTATTAGGGGAAATACGGTGTATCATGAATCATAGCATTTACTTTAGTATTTATCATAATAGCATTTAACTCCTGAATTATATTCTGTTTTATGGTGATTATCGCTTATATCCCTATATCATGGTTATTGGACTGTGCAATTATGTCTGCTGCTGTTGATACTGGATTCCTTATTGCTTATGGTTTTCTCCAGTTTTATCCCTTGATGTTGAATAATGACATAATACTTAAAATTAGAGGCCTGCTCAAGATTGACAAATTGACAACCAAAAACTACATTCTCAGCCTTTGTTAAATTGAGTTTTGGTTAATGAACTGGTTGCCAATCTATTTTTTCGCCAATTTTAAGGTCATGGTGAGTGAGGGTGGGTACAAATCCTCCTTTGGCTGTTTTCCAGTTTAAGGGGGGGATGTGTTTATTATAGTAAAAACATTTTCGAAACATTTCAGACTTTGTGGAGTGGGTAGAGGAGGGAGGGTGTACCGTCATTGCCAATATCTTCATCTGCCACTGTAATAGACAATTTACAGTAATTTCACAAATTAAAAAAAAAAGGTCTCCAGTAAGGCTCTAACCCATCATGCTGAGGCATTATGTATCTTGCCTTTCTTGTATTTTGTATTATGTATTTGTTACAGAGGGCCCCAAGGAAGATTAGTATAAACTAATTGGGTCACCCTCGATAAATAAAGACTTTCATTCATTCATTCATTCAGTGTTTTAAGAAATTTAGTGGAACTTTACTTTTAACCGGAGTTTCTACGATAGAATTTGCAGCAACTCTGCAGTTCAGGGTGAGAAGGTTCTAGGCCCATTTTCCATATTTTATCTCGATGTACATGGAGGATGAGCCTGGCATATTCATGCCTGTTAGGCACCATATAACCTTTCATGTGTTGGTGCGCCTTAAAACCCAATTCAATTCAAGCGGCCCACAAGTCGAGCGGCCAGTGGGAATCAAACCCGCAGCGGTGAGAGGTGAGAAACGTTTAGATGCAGCATCTTTACTGAATGAGCAACAGGAAACTCCATTAGGCATAGTAAATAGGCAGATTCTGTCCTTTAAGAAAATACCTGTATTTATTGCCTGTCAAAGGTAGTTATAGTCTGTCAAATGGGTCAAGACTGTTGAAGGGGTAATAACACAGAAAAGTAATTGGTTATCATGAACACGGGATAACCTCCCTTTAATACTTTTAGTACTCACCAATTTTAAATCCTGCCTAAACCAAATAAGGATAAAAGCATAGTGTCTTGAATACCGTATATACCCCTGTACACAGAGGGCTGGCATGGCGCAGTTGGTAGCGTGGCGGATTTGTAACCGGAGGCCCCGGGTTCAATCCTCCGTGGTGCCACTGAGTTTCGTCAGTGTGTTCTTGGGCAAGATACTTTCCCTTAGTGTCGTCCGTCGGATGGGGACGTAAACCGGGCGGTCCCGTGTATCGGTCTATCCTCCGAGCACCATAGGAATCTATTCGATAATAAGAATAGGGCACGGTTCCCGGATTCCTATGTATCCTTCCCCTCTCTCTGGGGTGTCTCTAAATAACCCATACTGTGTTGATGAGCCATTAAACAACATTCACTACAATTCATACCCCCTGTACAAATGTCCCCAGGGCGTTGCATTTTACAAAGTGGCTCAGAGCTGTAGATAATTTTTGACTGCATTGAGTATTTACTGTATTCAAAATGAATGCGTAAAAAGGAACTCGTTCAGTTAACAGTTGCTTCAAATAGTTGATGCTTTCAAAATGGATGTGAATTAATTAATACATTTAAAATAAACAACTTTTCTCATTAAATGGAAGTTAAGTAAAACAAAAGAAACACTGTATGATCTTAATATAAGACACATACTTCGAACAATTTTCATCATGTAAATATGGAATAAACTGTTTCACAGGACAATACATACAAATATAATACTCGTGAGTCGTGATTTTTAAAAGTTACGAGGGGCGTCCGTGGCCGAGTGGTTAGAGTCTCTGACTTGCAATCACTTGCCCCTCACCGCTGTAAGTTCAATCCCTCAGAGGCCTAGGAATCTTTATGTGAGGAAGCTATCCAGCTGGCTTGCGGAACGTCGGTGGTTCTACCCAGGTGCCCGCCCGTGCACGAAAATTGCCCGGAGGGGCACCTGGGGTCTTCCTCCACCAGTGGAAGCTGGAAAGTCGCCATATGACCTTAGCTGTTGGTGCGACTATAAAATCCAATTCAATTCAATTATAAGTTATGAGTTTTTGTAGTAAGTTGTAGAGTAAATCAAATATACCTGTACACAGAATTACATATAGGAACAGTTACAAAATAATTTTAAAAAATATATTTCCTGCAATATATTGCTTTCGTTATAAACTCAAATGATATGTTTTATATATCATTCTTATTACTCACCGTCCCCAGCAAAAATGCAAAGGAACATAGAAATAGTTATTATCTGTCCTTCACACTTTTTTGTGGCTTCAGTCAGCTACTCTTCAGTTGAGTTTGCCGTCATGGAAATCATAGCAATTTGTAAACTTAATGTCATCATGCATTTTTTGCGACATCTTCATCTTCGCACATCTTTACTTTAAAGCGGATTACAATTGATATCAACAAATATCTGAAGTTCTCTATCATATTAGCTTTCAGTTATATTGATTAATACTTCTGCTGTATAAATTTCAAACCCGTGGTTGCTTTTTAATGCAGTATTATAGGATATTTGATCCTGTTCGTTTTTTGCCTCGCTGTACAACTAAAGGTTGTGTTGTAGGTGTATATATGGAGCCAGGTAATTCTCAGGAAGTATGTAAATACTGCCTCCCAAAGAAAACTTGGGCCTTAAAAAATAATGTTTTGGTTCTAAATTTTCAATTCATGCATAAATAGCAGCCATCCTGGGAAAAAGGCACATATCAGGCAGATAAGAAAAAAGCATCCCTACCTACTGACCCTTTTTATTATCCAATGAAAGAAGGAACATTTTTTTTAATTAAACTTAAATCTTTATTTGCTAAAAATGCAAAATAAGAATTATTTTTTTTAACCTGATTTGTATACGTGCCTACGTAGGCATTTCCTTAATCAGGAAACTTCCCCAAGCCTGTCCATCGGATGGGGACATAAACCGGACTGTACCAGGTAAAAGAGCCTAAATATAGCCTGTATATAGCCTAAAATGTGCTGAAGAAGATGTAAAACCATTCAACCAGCCAACTAACCTTCGAGCATACAGTCATGTAAGACACCATAGGAGAGAAAGAGTAGAGTAGGGTTTTGGGATTCCAATGCATCCTTTCCCACTCTCTGTTCCGGCTCAAAATAACCCTAAACAATATGTTGATGATCCGTTAAACAACAATTGAATTTAATCGTCTATTTGTAGGTGACATTTAGTGAATCGTCTATTTGCAGGTGACATTTAGTGATCCGTTAAACAATAATTGAATTTAATTGTCTATTTGCAGGTGACATTTAGTGATCCGTTAAACAATAATTGAATTTAATTGGCTATTTGCAGGTGACATTTAGTGAACCGTTAACAACAATTGAATTTAATTGTCTATTTGCAGGTGACATTTTGTGAACCGTTAACAACAATTGAATTTAATTGTCTATTTGCAGGTGACATTTAGTGAACCTTTAAACAACAATTGAATTTAATACCGGGTAGCTATTTTTGCTTCGTCTATTTGCAGGTGACATTTAGTGAACTGTTGAACAACAGTTGAGTTTAATCGCTATTTTTGCTTCGTCTATTTGCAGGTGACATTCAGTGACCCATTAAACAAAAATTAAATTCAAACTCTATTTTCGCTTTGTCTGTTTGCAGGTGACCATCAGTGAGCTGTTAAACAACAATTGAATTTAATTTCTATTTTTGCCTCTTCTATTTGCAGGTGACATTCAGGACTCGTATATACCACTGTAACATTAACAGTCAGGGCAGTATATGTCTGGACATATTAAAAGACAATTGGTCGCCCGCGCTAACCATATCAAAAGTGCTCCTATCAATCTGTTCACTTCTCACAGACTGTAACCCCGGCGATCCGCTCGTCGGAAGCATCGCCACGCTGTATTTACAAAATCGCACAGAGCACGATAGAGTTGCCAGACAGTGGACAAAGCGATTTGCTACTGGTCTGCAATCGAACAATAGCGCGAGTATGAACGGAAAAGAATCAAATTCTAACGGAAATATGTCGGGAACTGACAATTCTGCAAGTTTAGCAACAGTATCATAACAATGCTTGATTATGTGTCAGTGTCAGCCAGAGGTTTGAATCTGTGTCAGTCAGATGTGTTGGAATATTATGTGAAAGTTGTTCATCTTCATCGGATAGAAGTTTGATTGCTGCATGCTGCTGTTCGTCAGTGTCAAAGACTTAGAGGAGCTTGGTTCTTTAAAAATCAAGCTCTTTAAAATTGGAGGTAAAAAAACAAATAGGAAGAATATTCATCACAGGAGCAGAGGAGACAAGTTATATGTTGAAAAAGAATTTACAGACAAATATCCCTCTATCAATTGTGGGCATATTTTCTCAGTGGAATAAATATGTCAGTTCAATGATTAAAATGGAATACAGTGTAAAATTACAGATAATAATTGCTGCTGTTATTGGACTAAGTATTATGCTTTTGTCAAGTAATGTCTTGGGTGAAGATAAGTATTTGTATTTGGCAGGAGCAGACGACAATTTTAAAAAATGAAATAAGGTCTGCAATGTTTAAAGGGACCCACTGCAATCTTGATTTATTTAAAACTCACGCGTCCCTTTAGATTTCCTACATAACTTGCACTTGTGTAATCATTAATATTAATTATTATAATGAGGCTCTACCTATATCTACGCGATTTTTAATGTAAAATATTAAATACTCAATATTACTGCATTTATATGTATACAAAGCTATTTTATGAGTATTCTAAGAAGAAACATGGTTCATATTCCAGGTCTGTAAATTATTAATTATGATCAAAACAATATCTTGAATAAAATGCTGCCCAGCCGTTTATTCCTGTCGGAGAACTACGAGTTTTTACGATTTTCTCGGACACGCGCAATGCAATTACAAACTATTCGGCGCAGTTCCGATAGCAAACGAATCGATCGGAACTCTTCGCTTATCAGACGAGGCAGCTCCGATTGTAAATGAATAAGATCGGAAAATCTCCGCAATCGGTTTGTCTAAAACAATTACGAATACAATTTCAAAAATCCGATCAATCGTATTTTCCCCCAGCAAAACGCATATTACATTGGGTGAAATTATTGCCGTTTACCTTTTTCATAGTCCTCTTTATAATTGAGTAAAGTTTATATCAATTGGTGGACAAAAAGATATAGGTAGAGCCTCTTTAAAACTGTCAGAGCAGATTGTGTTTGCATGCTACTATTGGTTGGTTACATTTCACCAATATAATAATATATAAACACATGGAAAAATAAGAAGTCAGTTTTGGAAAGCAAAAATGTTATAATTGAGTTATATGCAAGCAGCTTTAAAGGGACACATGGCAGTCTGTATTTTTAGATCACCTGAGCCGAAGGCTCAAGGTGATCTATTGGGATCACTCTGCGTCCGTCGTCCGTCGTCGTCGTCGTCGTCTTTAACTTTTCTCCAAACGACTTCTTCTCAGAAACCGCTTGGCTAATTTTGACAAAACTTCACATGGATGATCCTTAGGTAAATGCTTTTTAGATTTGTTAAAATTAGGTTAGCGCGACATCCAAGATGGCCGCCATTGCCATATATGGTCGAAACCTTAAAAAATCTTCTTCTCCAGAACCGCAGGACAAATTTCAACAGTTTTTCTTTTAAAATGATCGCCAACGCCTACACTATCAAGTTTGTTCAAATGAAGTCCCCGGGGTCAAAAATGGCCGTGCCCCAGGGATCCAAAGTTTGTATATTGAGATTTTGCATGTTTTTCATATAGACATATAGGAAAAAACTTTAAAAAATCTTCTTCTCTGAAACCACAAGGCACAGAGATCTCATGTATTACATGTAGCATCAGCTTATGGTCCTCTACTAAGTTTGTTCAAATGGTGACCCTGGGGTCAAATTTGTCCCTGCCCCGAGGGGTCACAGTTTTACATAGACTTATATAGGAAAACAAAATAAAAAATCTTCTTCTCGGAAACTACAAGAGCCAGAGGTTTAATGTTTTGCATTTACTATAAGTATATGGTCCTTGAGCAAGTTTGTTCAAATGGTGACTCCGGGGTCACATTTGACCCCGCCCCAAGGATCACATGGTTTGCATAGACATGTATAGGGAAAAACTTAAAAAATCATCTTATCTGAAACTGCAAGAGCCAGAGGTTTAATATTTTGCATTTGCTATAAGCTTATGGTCCTCTACCAAGTTTGTTCAAATGGTGACCCAGGGGTCACATTTGGCCCCACCCCGGGGGTCACAGTTTTACATAGGCTTGTATAGGCAAAAACTGAAAACAATCTTCTTCTCTGAAACTACAAGAGCCAGAGGTTTAATATTTTGCATTTACTATAAGATTATAGTCCTTTACCAGGTTTGTTCAAATGGTGACCCTGGGGTCACATTTGGCCCCGCCCGGTGGTCACAGTTTTACATAGACATGTATAGGGAAAAACTTAAAAAATCATCTTATCTGAAACTGCAAGAGCCAGAGGTTTAATATTTTGCATTTGCTATAAGCTTATGGTCCTCTACCAAGTTTGTTCAAATGGTGACCCAGGGGTCACATTTGGCCCCACCCCGGGGGTCACAGTTTTACATAGGCTTGTATAGGCAAAAACTGAAAACAATCTTCTTCTCTGAAACTACAAGAGCCAGAGGTTTAATATTTTGCATTTACTATAAGATTATAGTCCTTTACCAGGTTTGTTCAAATGGTGACCCTGGGGTCACATTTGGCCCCGCCCGGTGGTCACAGTTTTACATAGACTTGTATAGGGAAAAACTTAAAAAATCTTTTCCTCTGAAACTGCAAGAGCCAGAGGTTTAACATTTTGCATTTCTATAAGATTATGTTCCTTTATTTGTTCTAATGGTGACACTGGGGTTACATTTGGCCCCGCCCCAGGGTCACAGGTTTTACATAGACTTAATTGTATAGGGAAAAACTTAAAAAATCTTCTTCTCCGAATCTGCTTGAGCCAGATGTTCAATATTTTGCATTTGCTATAAGCTTATAGTCCTCTGCCAAGTTTGTTCAAATGGTGATGCTAGGGTTACATTTGACCCCACCCCAGGGGTCACGTTTTACATAGACTTGTATAGGGAAAACCTTAAACAATCTAATCTTCTCCGGAACTGCTTGAGCCAGATGTTCAATATTTTGCATTTTCTACAAGCTTTACCCAGTTTGTTCAAATGGTGACCCTGGTGTCAAATTTGGCCCCGCCCCGGGGGTCACAGTTTTACATAGATTTATATAGGAAATTTTTTGAAAAATTTCTTCTCTGAAAGTACAAGAGCCAGAGGTTTAATATTTTGCAGTTACTATAAGATTATGGACCTTTACCAAGTTTGTTCAAATGGTGACCCTGGGGTCATATTTGGCCCCGCCCCCGCGATCACAGTTTTACATAGACTTGTATAGGGAAAAATTCAAAAAATCTTCTTCTCTGAAACTGCAATGAGCCAGAGGTTTAATATTTTGCATTTACTATGCGCTTATAGTCCTTTACCAAGTTTATTAAACTGGTGACGGCTCTGCCCCAGGGGTCATATGTTTTACATAGACTTGTATAGGGAAAGTCTTAAAAAATCTTCTCTTTCTGAAACCACAAGGCACACAACTCTCCTATATTACATGTAGCCCTTGGGTCACATTTGGCCATGCCCCAGAGGTTACACCTTCATTTTGTCTTTGATCTTTACCAAACTTTGTCAATGTCTTTATATCAATGTTGGTAAACAACAGAGGCCACATTTCTCGGACAATCTTAACCAAACTTGCACAGATTGTATATGATCATAAGATTTCGAAGAAGTTCGATAATGGACAATTACTCATGTGATCGATATAGGGCCATCTTGGCCCTCTTGTTTTAAAAACTCACGGCGTCCCGCTATTTTTTTCTGCATAGCTTGCATTTGTTCAATCATTAATATTCATTATAAGAATAGTATTAAGCAATTTAAGTTTGTATATTATCAATCTTTGATATTATTGCACCTATAATATATTAAAAACTTATTGTGTAATAAGACGAAATAGTGAATACTTAAAATTTGATTATTTAAATGTAACCAGGGTAAAAGTAAAAATGATGCTGTATATATAAATCGAGACACCCATTTCAAATACATCATGATTGCCGTGTGTCCCTTAACGTTAAAATGAGACTGGATTAGTCATTTTAAATTTGATAAAAACGTCAAGATTGCCATGTGTCCCTTTAATTTAATTAAATGTAATATAACAGTAGATTACTTAAAGGGTCTCATGGCTATTTTGAAGTGTTTAGCATTCAAAACCATACCTTGATTAATTAATTCAGTATATTTTTTTCTTGAAAACTCATTGCATAGAAGAAAAAAAAAGAGGTAATGCAAATATTGGATTTTCAGTGTTTCTTGTTCTTCTACGATAGGTTTTACTATATTATATTGGCTGACAATACTTGTCAATTTAAAGATTCAAAACAAATTTGTTTTGAACTATTTAAGCGATTATCGTTAATGATTTGCAAATATTCAGTCAAGTCATATAGGTAATTAGCGTAATGCAGGGAGATTACAAAAAAGAACAACAAGATTGCCATGGCCCTTTAAATTTAATTGATTTTAAAATAATTGTCTTCGGACACAGAAAATAATATATAGAAAGACTTCAATAAGGGCTGAAATCACCAGTTGGGAAACAAGGTGAAATAGGAGTCGTTCTATAATGTCATTTATTGAGACAAGGCCTTGAAAGGGAAGCTAGGCCCATTTGTGGAATGAAATTAACTTTCAAGCAGATATTCCTGAGTAAAATGAAATTTTATATATAAGGCAAAAATGAAAAGAAATAGGTGTATTTCCACTAATCTGCCAGCAGTAGACCTAACATGTATTCAATAAAACAAAAACAAAAATGTTTTTGCAATTTATAAATAGAACAAATAGAACAATTACCCATACTTTTTTTATGTTTTGGACTTTTGCCTCAACTTTCAAAATTCTGAGAATTTACATACAAATAAAAAGATGAATTGGGATTTTATGGCACGTACATGAAGAGGTTATATGGCGCCAACAGACAGAAATGAGCATTCCAGAACTCACACTGTCCATTTACATCTGGATAAAAATATGCAGAATGGGCATCAGTTGCTGCAAATTCTCTTGTAAGCACTCCATTTTTCTCTGGAGCTACAAATCATTGTTTTCTGTCACTGATCAAGTAGACATGGAACGATCAAAACAGGGGTCATGATGAAGACCCTTAATAAACATGACAAAATGAACATGAATTCGAGAGTGAGTGGGGTGGGTGAGGGTTGTGTGGATTTCACCCCTCTGCCTGGATAAAACTGGCCATAAAAAGATGAACACATTTTTTTTAAAAGCTATGTCGGACTAACTTCTCTATTTGTTTATCTGGACTAAATTAGTGGTAATACACCTATTTACTTTTGCACCTAATTTGTATGATAATAATATGAAGAATGTTGTACAGTTTTACAAGTGTATTTTAATTGTTTTGTTGATCTTTTTGAGAGTTTGTAATAAAAACATGTGTAATATACTTGAGTGTGAGCGAATAGTTTCCTTATTGGAACAAAAATCTAGAATTGTTTAATTAAAGGGACACATGACCTTCTTGCAGTGATAAGAGTTGTCAGAGGTTAAATTTAACATCATGGGGCATTAAAACATAACCCGCGACCCCAGGACGGTAATTTCATAAACATCTTTGGGTGAACTCTATTTTTCTGATACCCAGTAATAAGTGGGTGGACTGTCTCTAACACTTAAAAAAATGACCATAATACATAGCCTTGAAAATTCAAAAATGATGTTAAACACTAAACAAATCAACAAACTGAAATAGATATAGAGACCGCCGTTTTCAGAACTAGTCTATGACGTCGTAGTTCATTAAAAAAAAAAAATCAACAAATTATATTTTTTATTTCAATCAGGATTTTATAAGTGGGTAGGTTTGAGGATGAGCGATTTTTTCCTGAAATGGAAGAAAATAATTCAAGAATAACAACAAAAATTAAAAGAACTATAATTTTTTTAAAATGTTAACACATCCAGATTAAGATACATGTTGTTGTAGAAGTAGGCATTTAAGATTTAAAATTTTTTTGTTTTCCATGAAACGTCCGTGTTGGAACGCATCATTAGACTTTCGTTTGTGATAATGAATACGATTCTTGCCAAAGATGTTTTGTATATTTTGATATTTTGTATTAATTGCATTCTCTACAAGTCTTCAGAGCAGAGGTAAAATATGCATCACACTAGTGAATGGGTTCAACCTCGAAATCCAATTCTTTTTCAAAAAATTATTTTATATTTTATTTTGATTTACTTTTAAGACAAACAAAGGGTGCCAGGAAATAGTGTGGAGTGAAAGCAAAACTGTTGTTACTATACATCAATACAGAACAAGATACAATTAATTTGCGTTTAGTCCACAGGCTATGCAAACATGAAGTGCCTAGTGCCGACACCCGACTATGGATAATTTTTGTTGCCTCAGTGTTCATATCTATAGTAAGAAATAAACCTAAAACTGCTGGAGGCATTGCTTAAATTTATGGGGTGAAAATGCAGGGTAATTCGATAGGATTTGGTATTGATTTGGTGGCCACCATTATCAGGCCCCTGATCTGGGAAATATGGACCAGTTTTAAAGGGACATGCGGCAGTCTTGATTTTTTTTAAGGCGCGGAGTCCCGTTAGTTTTTCACATAACTTGCATCTGTTCAGACATTCATATTAATTATAAGTACAGTATAAAGTGATTTGTTTTTGCATATTACGGACTGGTGATTATATTTCACCAATAATATATTTAAACCTATGATAGAATAAGAAGAAAAATGAAAACTCGAAATTTTATTTAGTTATATGCAAGAAGGTTTAAATTAAAAATGTTACTTGATTAAAAAAATGAGACGCTAATTTAAATGCTTGATAAAGTTCAAGATTGCCGTGTGTCCCTTTAAGGCAGTTAATTGTCAGGTGAAATTGTGCTACGGATGCTGAAACTTTTTTTTTTTCTCTAGTAAACTCCAGAAGGGAATTAATATTAAACTTTCCAGAATTTGGAATAAAAATATAAGAAAGAAATGTTACCGGCATCCGGACAGCTTAAAGGGACACCCAGCAATCTAGATTAATTCACAGGATACCGTTACTTGTAAATTTAACTCTTAGCCCGCTTAGGGCGACTACAACAGCCTTTGCAGTCAGTGTAAACCCAGACCAGCCTCGCAAGCTGATCAGGGCCTCGCAGCTGATCAGGGTTAACACTCTGGCTGCTCATCAGTCATTTTACCAAAACACACCTTTGTAACATAAATGGAATAGTCCAAATTCAAAGAAAGGACAGTCCATTATACATTCATAGCGGGCTAAGGGTTAAAAATCATTATATTTACTGAATTTGAATAGTTCAATGCAAATTATGATTAAATTGCACTGTAATGTATTTAAATTTATGGTAGATAACAAAGAAAACTCCAACTTTTGTTAATTTTTGCAAGCAAGTTAGTCAAAATGATACTGGATTATTAACTCAAGGTACGTCTTCAGGATTGCCGTGTGTCCTTTTAAGCATAGTTGATTTTTACGACTTCGACAGCTTTCCTGTCTGGAGTGCCTCCGTGATCGAGAGGTTAACGACACTGTGTTGTAAACCTCGCCTCTCACGGCTGTGGGTTCAAATCCTTACCGATGGCGGGAGATCTTCCTAAATTTAAGAAACAGAATTACCTCAACAATTTTTTTTGTGTGCATGATTCATGTAGTTACACAATTCAACTATTGCTATTCACAAACTTAAGTAAAAGTTGCCTCCCTTGGCTGATCACACCGTCTGTTGTCTAGATGTTTAAGTGCTTTACTGTTTGAATGTGTGATGGAAAGAAAGAATGAACATATTTGATAAATAGAGTTTTAATGATTTATTGCTTGTACAATTGTCTTTAAAGTCAGTATAAAATTGTTATGTGAAATAAACTTGTATTTTGTTCTAATTCGAATTTCCATATTTATGAATTTTATTTTGCCCAAAAAAAATATGACTCCATTGTGACATTTGCTTTTTTGTCAAACATTACGGCAAGAACGTTTGTTAGCCTGTTGCATTGGGTTAACTGAGAATCACATCTCTAATTGTTTTGTCGAGCCCATTTACGGATCTTGTCTTAGCGGTCACAATGTCGTTTGGATGTATGTGTGTCAGTTTGTTCATTTGTCCATTCTTCGGTCCGTCCGTGCGTCTGATTTTTAGCTCTACTGATCAGAGATCAGCAGAGCTTATGCCGTGGTGCGGAGTCCGTCGTCCGTCTGCCTGTAAACTTTTTTTTGTAGCGACTTCTCCTCTGAAACTACTGAATGGATTTTCATGAAACTTTACAGAAATGTTGCCCTTGAAGTCTAGTTGATCCTAGCAAAAATTCATGTTGATGTGAAATCCAAGATGGCCGCCAGATCTAAAAATAGGTTTTTAAAAAACAAGTTTGTAGCGACTTCTTCATGAAAACTATAAATGATATTGATATGGGACTTTTTCTAAAATGATCAGCATGACATGTTGTTGGTCCTTGTCGAAAATCGTTTCGATTCGACGTTAAACATGGCTGCCAGCGGCCATCTTTGTTTACATAGAGTTATATAATGAAAACTTGTAGCAACTACTCCTCTGAAACTACTTGACGGATTTTCATGAAACTTCACAGGAATGTTGCTCTTGATGTCTAATTGATCCTAGCAAAATTTCAGGTCGGCCGGAAATTCAAGATGGCCGCCACGGCTAAAAATAAATTTTCAAAATACAAGTTTGTAGCGACTACTTCTTGAAAACTATAAGTGATATTGATATGGGACTTTTACTAAAATGATCAGCATGACATGATGTTGGTCCTTGTCAAAAATCGTTTTGATTCAACGTTAAACATGGCTGCCAGAGGCCATCTTTGTTTACATAGAGTTATATAGTAAAAACTTGTAGCGACTACTCCTTTGAAACTACTGGACAGATTTTCATGAAACTTTACAGGAATATTGCTCTTAATGTCTAATTGATCCTAGCAAAATTTCAGATCGGCCAGAAATTCAAGATGGCCGCCACAGCTAAAAATAGATTTTTAAAAAAGAAGTTTGTAGCGACTACATCTTGAAAACTGTAAGTGATATTGATATGGGACTTTTTGTAAAATGATCAGCATGGCATGATGGTTATCAGAGTCAAACATTATTTTGATTCGACGTTAAACATGGCTGTCAGCGGCCATCTTTGTTTACATAGAGTTATATAATGAAAACTTGTAGAGACTATTCCTGTGAAACTACTTGACGGATTTTCATGAAACTTCACAGGAATGTTGCTCTTGATGTCTAATTGATCCTAGCAAAATTTCAGGTCGGCCGGAAATTCAAGATGGCCGCCACGGCTAAAAATAATTTGTCAAAAAACAAGTCTGTAGCGACTACTTCCTGAAATCAAAATCAATCAGTAGAGCTGAAAGGTCATTGACCTCTTGTTATTTCTTAATATCTTAAAAAAAAAAAGTGAAGCCGTATCAGATGGTTTGTTGGTTGCAACATTCACGCTACGTTCCGTTCTGTTTTACCTATAACCCTTACATAATAACAATCGATTCTTATGGATGGCGGGAGGTGTACAGTACTGACTCTACCCAGGAGAAGTGTGTGGTTTTCTTCCACCACAAACAAGAGGTCAATGACCTTGAAGCTCTACTGATAGGTTTTCGATAGCTAGATCAGCAATCGTGTGAAGTTTCATGAAATTCCGTCAAGTAGTTTCAGAGGAGTAGTCGCTACAAGTTTTCATTATATAACTCTGTTAACAAAGATGGCCACCAGCGGCCATGTTTAACGTCAAAATCAAAATAATTTTTGACGAGGATCAACGTCATGTCATACAGATCATTTTAGAAAAAGTCCTATATCAATATCACTTTTAGTTTACAAGAAGTAGTCGCTACAAACTTGTATTTTGAAAGTCTATTTTTAGCCATGGTGGCCATCTTGAATTTCGACCTGAAATTTTGCTAGAATCAATTAGACATCAAGAGCAACATTCCGGTGAAGTTTCATGAAAATCCAAGGAGTTGCAGAGAATCCGAGGAGTTACAGAAGAGTAGTAGCTACAAGTTTTTACTAGATAATTCTATGTAAACAAAGATAGCCACTGACAGCCATGTTTAACATTGAATCAAAACGATTTTCAACAAGGACCAACATCATGTCATGCTGATCATTTTAAAAAAAGTCCCATATCAATATCACTTTTTTTGAAGTTTTCAAGAAGTAGTCGCTACAAACTTGTTTTTTAAAAATCTATTTTTAGTAGGTGGCCATCTTGGATTTCACATCAACATGAATTTTTGCTAGGATCAACTAGAATTCATGGGCATCATTTCTGTAAAGTTTCATGTAAATCCATTCAGTAGTTTCAGAGGAGTAGTCGCTACCAAAAAAGGTTTACAGACGGACAGACAGAGGGACGACGGACATCGCACCACGGCACAAGCTCTGCTGATAGCTAAAAAATAGACCCATCATGTATAACCTTACATGTGTTGAAAATGACAAACAAACCAAACAAAACATAACAACAATGCAGGAATTACTATAAAAAAAAACATTTTGGGGGCCATTTGTCACTTACTGGAGACGGTTCTCGTTTTACAACTCCTTCAACACATTGGGTGATGTCCCTTTGGAGTGGTGATGTCCTGTTGGAGTGATGATGTCCCCTTGGAGTGATGATGTCCCCTTGAAGTGGTGATGTCCCCTTGGAGTGATGATGTCCCTTGGAGTGGTGATGTCCCCTTGGAGTGATGATGTCCCTTGGAGTGGTGATGTCCCTTTGGAGTGGTGATGTCCTGTTGGAGTGATGATGTCCCCTTGAAGTGGTGATGTCCCCTTGGAGTGGTGATGTCCCCTTGGAGTGATGATGTCCCCTTGAAGTGGTGATGATGACTGGGAATTCATATCGACACCATCATATTCAGTTGCCAATCTCCATTAGGCAAATTCTGCTTCTGGTAAAAATGACAGTTGGCTATATTTTTGGCTCATCGACTGTCACACACTACGGCAAGCTTTCAAATTATTTAAAAAAGAGGTTGTTGTCAATAAAAACATGTCTCTCCCAATGGTGAAAGGGCCATAAATCTGCCAAAAGTCATTAGGCTGGAACACAAAGACAATATGCGCAACTTTCGGCTTGGTACTGATCATCCCTACCAAGTTTTGTTAAAATGCGGCCAGGGATTCAGTAGAACTAGTCCGGCCAAAAACGTTTGTGTATTAAAACCTTTAAAGGGCCATAACTCTGCCAAAAATCATTCAGCTGGAACACAACGACAATATTTGCAACTAGACTTGTTACTGATAATCCCTGCCAAGTTTCGTTAAAATTCGACTAGGGGTTCAGGAGAACTATTTCGGACAACTTTGTGGCATACAGAAGACAGACAGCACAATAACAATGTCTCCCCTCCACAAAGTCCTTTCAATGACGCTAATGGAAGTTAAATGAAAGGAAAGCAAAAAGTTCTAAATTAAATGTACTATCAAACTTTTTATTATGCATAATCAAAAACTGCCATTGAAAAATCATACATGTACACATTATTCATTCTAAACATACAACAGGCAATCTTCCAATGTAAACAAAAACAGTTGTGTAAATACAGACATGTACACTTCTCAAAACTGCTAACTACACCGCTCACGTTTTGGGTTATATATATCGATGGGTTGAATGTTTTTCAATAAAATAAAAAGGAAATACCAATTCAATCATTTTTACATCATTTCATTTTATTTTTTTCATGGGCAATGCTAGAACTAAACCACAATAAGCAATTACAAACGACCCATGTAAACACTAAAGTCACACTTTTCCCATATGTACAAACGACCCATGTAAACACTAAAGTCACACTTTTCCCATATGTACATGTAGATATGGGAAAAGTGTGACTTTAGTGTTTACATGGGTCGTTTGTAATTGCTTATTGTGGTTTAGTTCTAGCATTGCCCATGAAAAAAATAAAATGAAATGATGTAAAAATGATTGAATTGGTATTTCCTTTTTATTTTATTGAAAAACATTCAACCCATCGATATATATAACCCAAAACGTGAGCGGTGTAGTTAGCAGTTTTGAGAAGTGTACAAGGTAGTACAAAATACAATGTCTAAAGTAATACAAAAACAGTTTTTGATAAGTCATGTACAAACTTCCAAAGTAATACAAAAACAGTTGTCGATATAGTCGGATACAAACTTCCAAAGTAACAAGAAAACAGTTGTGACGGTACAGACGTACAAACTTCCAAACTACAAAAAACAGTTACGATGATACAATTAGGATTATTACTAGAGAAACGCGTTCTGGAAGCGTATATCACCTTGAGTGGAATGCCATATCTGCAGGATCTCACGAGTCTTTAGCCTCGAGCGTGATCTTGGAGATATTGCATATCCACGATTGACTATTTTTTTGGTCCCTTCCATATCACCTGATTATAACAGTAACTTTTGCCATCATACCAGAAATCTAGAACATGGTTGAAATGCCAGTATCGGCATCCCAGTAACCACATCCTGCTGCAGCATTATAAGTGGTTGATACTGTACCAGCCGTTAAAATGCTCCAATATCAGCAGCTTATCGATACAATTCAATTGGGGTTTACGGCACACCAACACTAAAAGGTTAAACGGTGCCAACAAGAATGAATATACCAGGCCCACCATCCATTTACATCGAGATAAAAATCTGCAGAATGGGTCTAGAACCGTCTCGCCTGCATAACTGCAGCTGCTGCAAATTCTGTTGTAAACACTCCATTCACTGGCGCCTTAATCATTGTTTTCTGCCGCCACTCAAGTATCACCTGAAATAGTACAGGGATCATGATGAAGACCAATTGATACAACAGCATTTTAACTACCACAGCAAAGAGAAATGTTCGATCAATGGAAAGATAGCTTTGAGCAACATTAAATATGACTAGTACATAAAATATGAAGTGAAGGCATTATCGAATAACCATTTTTTTCAAGAAACTAACCAGCCAAATAACAGCAAAATTACACTACAAAAAATGTTTATCAAAACTTTGGTCGCGGTGTTCAGGTCATATAAGTATGTAATTATGTAAAAGAGCCTATTAAAGATCATGGGTAGCTATCCCACCAACTACAGTCAAACTTTACCAAATATGTACACCATTGCTAACTAAACCAACTGACGACTTACACGAGAATATAAACTATATTGATATGATATAAACATCTTTAACCAGCCAGGTCAAACCCCAAAACTGCAGCATCGAAATACGAGTTACCAACTCATAATTTATTTTACGCACATTCAATCACGCATATTTTAAGAACCCATTAATAAATCTTTACTTTTAATCGGCACATATACATTGTTACACCTGGATAGAGTTTTGATAAACTGTTTTGTAGTGTATATTTGCCGTTATTTCGCGGGATAGCTACTTTAAAATACCCATGATTGAATATGCGTAAAATGAATTAAGAGTTAATTCGATGCTCCAGTTTTGAGGTTTGGCCTGGCTGGTTAAAACTGTTTATATTCTGTTTATGAGTATGGATTCTGTGTCAGTAAGTTATATATTATCTATCACTGTTGATGGCTGGACAGGGACTCAGTGACCCACAGTTGGGCCATTAACTAAGATTTCGGACACTTCTTATTCTTTTATACAAAGGTTAAAAAACTCAGAATTTCTCTTCAGTCTGAACTCGTAAAAATGTATTTGACGAATAGTTTCAGTTGAGTAAGTATGTGATCGCTTGAACTTCCATATCGCCTGACACTACAATAGTAACAATACAGCAGTGATCTAAGTTATATTTAATATGGCTCTGAATATCTCTGCATAGAGCTCGATTTTAGATATTGTATGTCCTAAAAATAGACTGAAACGGTCAATGATTTCGGACAAACATTTCATTACTTACACGGTATATAGTAAACATAGAATGAAACGGTCAATGATTTCGGACAAACATTTCATTACTAACACGGTATATACTAAAAATAGACTGAAATGGTCAATGATTTCGGACAAACATTTCATTACTAACATGGTATATACTAAAAATAGACTGAAACGGTCAATGATTTCGGACAAATATTTCATTACTAACACGGTATATACTAACAAGAGGTCAATGACCTTGAAGCTCTACTGATTGATTTTGATTTCAGGAAGTAGTCGCTACAGACTTGTTTTTTGAAAATCTATTTTTAACCGTGGCGGCCATCTTGAATTTAAGGCCGACCTGAAATTTTGCTATGATAAAATAGACATTAAGAGCAACATTCCTGTGAAGTTTCATGAAAATCCGTCAAGTAGTTTCAGAGAAGTAGTCGCTACAAGTTTTCATAATATAACTCTTATGTAAACAAAGATGGCCGCTGGCAGCCATGTTTAACGTCAAATCAAAACCATTTTCGACAAGGACCAACATCATGTCATACTGATCATTTTATAAAAAGTCCCATATCAATATCTCTTATTGTTTTGAAGAAATAGTCGCTACAAACTTATTTATTTTAAATCTATTTTAAACTGTGGCGGCCATCTTGAATTTCCGGCCGACCTGAAATTTTCCTAGGATCAACTAGACATCAAGAGCAACATTCCTGTGAAGTTTCATGAACATCCGTCAAGTAGTCTCAGAGGAGTAGTCGCTACAAGTTTTTACTATATAAATCTATGTAACAAAAGATGGCCACTGGCAGCCATGTTTAACGTCGAATCAAAATAATTTTCCACAAGGATCAACATCATGTCATGCTGATCATTTTAGAAAAAGTCCCATATCAATATCACTTATAGTTTTCAAGAAGTAGTCGCTTCAAACTTGTTTTTAAAAATCTATTTTTAGCTGTGACGGCCATCTTGAATTACCGGCCGACCTGAAATTTTTCTAGGATCAATTAGACATCAAGAGCAACATTCCTGTAAAGTTTCATGACAATCCGCCAAGTAGTTTCAGAGAAGTAGTCGCTACAAGTTTTTACTATATAATTATGTAAACAAAGATGGCCACTGGCAGCCATGTTTAACATTGAATCAAAACGATTTGTGACAAGGATCAACATCATGTCATGCTGATCATTTTAGAAAAAGTCCCATATCAATATCACTTATAGTTTTCTAGAAGTAGTCGCTACAAACTTGTATTTTAAAACTCTATTTTTAGCTTTGGCGGCCATCTTGGATTTCACATCAACATGAATTTTTGCTAGGATCAACTAGACTTTATGGGCAACATTTCTGTAAAGTTTCATGAATATCCATCCAGTAGTTTCAGAGGAGTTGTCGCTACAAATAAAAGTTTACGGACAGACGTACGACAGACGCCGCACCACGGCATAAGCTCTGCTGATCTCTGATCACTAGAGCTAAAAATAGACTGAAACGGTCAATGATTTCGGACAAACATTTCATTACTAACACGGTATATACTAAAAATAGACTGAAATGGTCAATGATTTCGGACAAACATTCCATTACTTACACGGTATATAGTATATATACAAACGTATAGGTTTATTATGTCGGCCATCGTATCGAGAGGTTTACACAGTAAATTGTGACGTCATTGAGCTTCAGCCCGGATATATCCCTATTATGTTAAACAGCAAATAATATACACATACATATCGATGTACACAGTTAATTGCTGAATGGGTCTATATGTCAAACTGGTACTACATGAATGTACCCCGGGTATACAAATAATTATCTACCTTGAGAAAATATTCCAACTCCTATAGTACATAAAACCATTGTACCTTCGGATTTCAGCATTTTTAAACCAGGGGAACCAGCTCTTCCTATTACTACATTATCAATTTGCGATACACACAGTACCTAACAAAAGTTGTTTTCATTGTTAAAATATTCTGAGAAAGGTACATTCTCAGAACACAGGGTACATTCATGGTTGGAATATTTTTTCAAGGCACATAATTAAGTTTATCATGCAGATACCCACTTTTCTGCCTAATAAAGGGGTGACATAATAAATTTTGCTTTATTAGGCTCTGACCAATAAAGCAAATCAATGCGGAATCCCTTGGTGTTTATTGTACCTAACATTGTCTGAAGTCATGCACGTAACGTTACTTGACGTCATAAAACTAACAAAAAACAACAACATGGCGGCGATAAGTGTAACATTCTGAGAAATAGGTAATAATAGTAATTCATACAGAAAATGTGGATAATCTACATGATAAATAGAATATTATGTCAGTGCCTTTAACTATAAAGTTTATTAGGCTCGGCACGAAAACAAAGAATGGCTTGGGAGAGCCTCGCCATTCTTTGTTTTATAAGCCTCGCCTAATAAACTTGATAGTAAAAGGCACTGACATAATATGGGGTACATTAGTGTGGTACCCTGTACGACACCATTCAGCCGCGGTTTTGCTTTTCTGTTCACAGAGAATAATAAACACAACCATAAACTGTAAACTTAAATGCGTCTTTAATATAAACAACTACAAATAATTAACTAATTATAGTACTAATGAGATTTGCTTACAAACAATAAATAAAATGCTAACAAAACAAAATAAACATAAATTTGGTCCACTATTCCAGCCGTTCTGTTTGGTGATGTACAGCAGCACACAGGTATTATACATGTCTATATCATAAAATAACAATATATATAGATATAATCAACAACATTTTAATTAAAGTTTACAAAATTATTTTAAATGACAAGCTTTGAATTCGTTCGCTTTAAATCTTCACTGATTTTAAATAATATCGTATTCATCCATTTAAGCCCCCTTCTCCTATCAGTGCCCCGATGAATGTTTTGTTTTGTTTGCTGGGTTTATAGAAATATTTTAGCATAAGGATAAACTGTTTCCCCGCCCAGCCTCTTTAAAAATGTGTAACTTGATAATACAGGACATTTATAATAGTAGCCTGGTGCTGACCCTGTAACCACTTCTAGTCATGCCATCTATAAAAACTATTGCAGTATACTGTACAAATATAGAAAAGGTAGAAAAGGTACTCTACAAATTAATGCTACCAAATTATCCCTCTTTGCCCCTCCCAGAGGAGGCATTGCATCATGGCAAAAAATATTGGTTACCTGATCATTTCAATCAGCAATTTTAAAGTAGGTTGAGCACACCAACACAAAAAGGTTATGGCACCCTACCAACAGGAATGACCATTCCAGGCCCACTCTGTTACATCAAAATAAAAAATTTGCAGAATGGGCCTAGAACCTTCTCACCTGCAGAACAGAAGAGGTGCTGCAAATTCTGCTGTTGAAACTCCATTTTTAGCTGGTTTTCTGTCATCCCTCAAGGAGCAATTGAAACAATACTGGGATGATGATGACCAAGACGTTGGATGAACAGGACAAAAAATTACAAAGTGAGGAGTGGCCCTGCTCTTGTCCGGGAACCACACTGGACAGGTACACCACACTGGGCAGGTACAGGTAGGAGGGTCTTTTTTTCTTGTGTAACAGATTGTGGGGAAAGCCAATAAAGGGAGTGGGTGGTGGCAATAAGAGATAATGTGATATATGTCACTATGATGCTACAAACAAATACTGTAATAAATTTGTATTTGAAAAAATTCTAAATTACATGTACATGAATTTAAATAACAAGCAAATGTAAAATAAGCTGTTGTATTGAATATTATATTTAACAAATCATTCATGCCAGTCAAAATATTTGAATATTTTACATAGTTATATAATAATGCCAGTCACAAATATTGAATACGGTATTCACCATAATTATCACCCCTGTCAAAATATTGCAATGGACGTAAAAGCTGACATCTCGACTATCAAAGTTAGAAACTATCTGCAAAAAATGGCATATTGCTTTTGAAAACAAATATGGTCAAATATGGTCTGTTACTATGGTGATGATTTAAACAATTAAGAATGTACAACATATTGGACCCAAAACAATTAAACTGGTCCTCCTAAAAATGCTTCAAGTGGCCAAGTAGTCGATCGTATTTCCCTGAATAGTGGTAGCACCCGGGCGCTATTTAAAATGCAAAGGCCTACATGGTGCTCTGATTAATCATTCATTTTCAGGGTTATACTTCGAAGTTATTACCCGACTGTATACCCCAAACTGAGCCTCAAATGTCGTTTCACACTAAATCCTAAAATCTAAACTTTTCCCTATTCTAGATTTATAACGGTGGTGGTGGTGGGTGGTAGGGGGCAAAGGGCTTCTATTACAAGAGGTGCTATTTATTAGGGGAAATATGGTATTTGGATAAAAACACATATCAAACAACTTAAAAATGTGTCCATGAGACATGAATGTCCCGCTATAGTCCTGTCAGTGACATATATATAATAAAATTCAATCAAGTGTGTAAATATGTCAAGGTCATTCTCTATGATCTAAGGAACATATATTGCTGTTACGTAGATGTTAATGGGTACGAGGTGTATGGCTGTTAATTATGTAAGAAATTAACATAATGAACCGAGTACGAAAGTAGGTCAAGATTACTGACCTACCTTTTGTAGAAATGTACTGCTGGCATGTAGATTAATTGTAATTATGTGTTTGTTTGCTGTTTTACGTCATTTTCAACCCATGTAAGGTTATATATGACGGTCGATTTTTTGTCGTGGAGGCAGACCACTCACTTTTCCTGGGTAGATTCAGTAGTGGTACACCTCCCGTCATCCGTAAGAATCGACACTTCCTCACAAGTCGAGTTCCCAGTGGGATTCGAACCAGCAGCGGTGAGAGGCGAAGGTTTACATCGCAACGTTGTTTACATAAGTGTAACGACTAAGTAATAAACTTGAATGTTTAAAGCTAAATTTAAATTAACAGTGCAAAAAGAAGGTCAAGGAAATTCATACTGATTGTCTTATGGTAGAAACATATTGCTGTCATAACTGAATTGAATTGAATGTTGCTAAACGGCTCATCAGCAGAGTATATGTTAATAGGTTATTTAGAGCCGCCCCAGAGAGAGGGGAAGGATACATAGAAATCCGGGAACCGTGCCCTACTCTTATTATCAAATAGATTCCTATGGTTCTTTAATGTACTCGGAGGATAGACCGATACACGGGACCGGCCGGTTTACGCCCCCATCCGATGGACGAGGCTGAGATATTGCTGTCATAAAGATGTGTGTATGAAGTTGGAAAACTGTAAAGGCCTTTGGTATATGAGTTACCGACTTGATAAAAAGACTTGAATTTAAATTAACTAAGTGCATGATGTAGGTCAAGGTCATTAATACTGCAAAAGGTAATATAAACTGACCTACTTTTCAAACATGTGTGAAGTTTAAAATCTCGATGACTTCTGGTGTTTGAAAAGTGGACTTGAGCAAATAATTGAATGTAAACCTTGAATATGTACCGATAAACATTTGATGAAAGTGAGAAAAGTAGATGAAGTTCATGGGTATTGGTCAACTATTGTTAGGGACATGCTGTCGTCATGCCCGTTCACTAAAATTCATGTTTTCCAATTACAGGGAGGTAACTCAAATACA